>OMKY01118310.1:0-17492 GCA_900302395.1 Bregmaceros cantori | reverse complement strand
CAAATATTACATCAGTAGCTGACAGGAACGAAATTAACCGCTCCGGGAACAATATTTTTTTGTTCTAACCGGTTCAGGAACGTTAATTTATTGGTGGAACACATAACCGGAAACGTTATAATTCTGTTCCTGTTCGGAACGAAACGTTTGGGAAGAAATATTGGTTCAAAGCTCTGCCTGAAACCTGGCCTGCGGATTTGACATTGTGGAGAAGCGATTTTCAGGGTGGATGTGCATGTGAACTGTGCCGTTCTGGCCTTAAGTAAGCCAGTGGAAAAGGGGCTTGAGTGTCAATGCTTATATACATGCCGGCCATTAGCCACATACCTACCGTCCACATCACACATTGAAGATGATCTCTCTATTATTCATATCACTATTCATAAACATCACTAATCCAAGACCCATGCAACACAAAACAATACGTTCTTAGGCCTTTCATATTGGTAAATAATCCACAACCTAATAGCATGAATCCCATCACAGTCTTACGCTGGGTTTCCATCAAGAAATGTGCCACGCCAACGCCCAACAGCACTACGCCACGCCATTGTACCTGCGCACCTGCGTATTCGCTTTGTTTCCATCAGCTTGCACGCAGCGCACTGAGCGCAGTGCGCTGAAGGCTGCGGGATACATTTGGCGCGATAGTTGGCTTTGCCCAGAGCACCAGCAGATATGTCACTTTCCCTTTTCTCTAGCCGGTTTTGTGTGTGTGACGTGCTATCCTTTATTTGTTAAGATATAGAGGTAAAGTACTTCATTTAGACGCATATACATATATGTGGACACTAACATTCTTCCTCCACATTTAATATCCATTAAGACACACACACACACAAATTCAATTGCTAGCTGCAGCCACAACAAGTGTAGAGAGGCTATCCTTTCAGCAGCCGCGACAATATTACGACCGGCGCGGACGCACGCACACACACATGCGCACACACACGTGGCCGGTGCTGTAAAAATCTATTTATCATTATTTTTGCATATTATTTTTCTCCATGAAGTAAAGGGAATACCTCGGCTCTAGAAGCGCATGGTGGGTCCACCAATTCAATTGCTCAGCACGCCTGTCAATCATGGAATAAAAGGCACCCCGCCCCCTCGCGCTGTGCAGCGCGGCGTTGAAAATCAAAAATATATATTTCCTGCGCACTGCGCTGGCGCATTGGTGGCGTGGCGTTGGCAGCGCTGCCTGGTGGGGTATGCACCGATGGCTGCAACACCTGTGTTGTTTTTTGGCGTGGCGTAGTGCTGTTGGGAGTTGGCGTGGCGCATTTCTTGATGGAAACCCGGCGTTACTCCTGGCATAGTTTATCACATTGGCGGTGTCCGAAATCGCTCCCTATCCCCCCTATAGTGCACAATATGGGGCACACACCATTTTGTAGGGGTGTCCAAATCCATGTATCGTATATAGTAAAAATCACATAAACAAAAAAAAAAGTATTTTTTTATAATTATATTTTAAAATCATTTTGACGGCGCCGACTGCAGAACCAGCAACTGCCGAAATCTCAGCGGTTGCTGATGAGTGCACTATAAGTGAGTGCACTATATGGGGGCTAGGGAGTAGGGGATAGGAAATGATTTCTGACACAGCCATTGACAATAAAGTTTGATGGGGAGTTCTTAAAAAGCAGCCGATCATAGTGCACATTAAAAGTAGTTTCTATACTCATCTCAGGATAGTTGATCGGGAACAGCATCACCAGCCAGGTGTTCAGGGAAGGAGGACTGGAGTCTGCCGCTAGAGTCCTGGATCAACAGACAATGGAAACACCGTCGGCAAGTTGTAGCCGGAGGGGAGAGAGAAACAACGCCATTTCACACGAGAGAATGATGCACAAGATAAAACGCCCTCCCTGTTATGAATTGTAGAAGGTAGATAAAATAATAAGTAATGAACACAAGACCACAGCACGAAAGATTGGGCGACCACCTTGTCAAGGCTGTATACTTAGTACAAGAAAGCTATCTAACAGAACGGAAAGAAAATAAAAAGGTGATAAAGTTTATTATACAAAGCACAGTTCAGTCTCTGGAGGTCCCGGAAGGACAACGACCAAGCAGGAGTAATGTCCAATAAACACTTATCTCAGTCTCGACGCAGGTTGGTGAAGGAACCCAGTTGAGGAGTTGAGGTTCTAGAGGTGCCAGGCGGGAGGGGTTCTGGAGGAGAAGTCGTAGAGATTTTAACTATTTTACTAAGTGTCATTGAGTGAATGCGCTGGTGACACGGTATAAAAATGAACAAGAACGGAAACAACACAAAACTACCTGGGAGGGATTTTGACTCGGCGCCATCCGGGTGCTCCGGCGATTCTTTTGTGAGGAGGGGTGGCCAATGGGAGCGCTCTGCTGCCGCCGCTCCCGATGAGGGGACCACTTGGTGTGTGTGTGTGGTCCGTGGACGGACCCTTCTGAGTGAGTGCCGCCTGCGGACGAGCGGCGGCTCTTGACACTCCCCAAGTAACCGACTTGGAGAGGGAGACAGCGCTGCATTGAACGAAGGCACTCTCTGGACTTTTATTCCCCTGGGAACCAGTGCAGGAAGCAGGTGTTGATTAAAGATTGGTGGCAGGTGTCGATGTGCGGTCTGTGGCCGACCTGCACACATATGTGCTGCTCCATGCTGATCGTACAAGTATAACATCACGGTGTAAATTACATTTAGACAATTCTAAAAGAAAGACTATCTTTGTATGTTTGGGGGATGCTATGACAGCACTGGAGTGGTTGTGTGTGTGAAGTTTACACACCCAAAGATTTCTCAAATATGATATCTAAATGAAACATGGACATAGCCACTTCTTAACCGAAATGGAATATATATTTGAATGATGTCCAAAGCACAAACATAGAAGGAATGTTTCATATAGGACTGCAGAATGTCCGCCATAGCATGTTTCCTTGGCAAACTCTTCAAAAGTGAAGAGAAAAGAAAGATTTTGAAGAAAATATCTGCTGCCTGAACTATACTACTTCTATCACTTTCATGTATGCCACACCATGGATACTATAGCCGTGTAAACACAATCAAAACATTCCACAACCTCATCATATGATGGTGGAAGGCCAACCACAGATCACAGAAACCAAATAATTCAATAGCAGGCTGATTTTTCTATAGCGCCCAAATCACAGGTGAAGCTGCCTCAAGGCTCTTTACAAAAGTGATTTTTTTTTTAGATTTTAGTTATTTACCTAACTACCTTTCAACCTTGATTGTTAAGGACAGTAATTGGGTTGGGTTACAGAACTCCTTTAACGGAGGACTGGAAAGAGGAGAGAAGAAACAAGCAAGAGGAGATTGAGATTTTCAATCAATCTCAATCTCTGCCTAGTTGAGACAAAGTCAACAACCATATAAAACGCTCCCAAGTCAGTCTAACAAAACTCTATCTCGAAAGATAGCAGATGGCGCTATGGTCGTTAGTACAATTCAAATAACCAACTGCCATGTAGTAACATCACTGGCACAGTGGTAAAGCTGTGTGCTATTGGGTTTTTGCATGGCTGAGTCGTCGGTTCAAACCCGGAGCCCAACAAATGATGATGATTATTATTATTATTATTTATTATTATTTTTTAAATATTGTTAGAATTTAATTGCTGCAACACGCTACGTCTACGACTGGTCAGGACTCAACCTATTGATCCTAAACACAATGACACTGGATCGGTGTCTCCGAAACACAAATAATTCGCTGTTCATAAACCAATTATCTGAATGAATAAATTAGAGCAAATGTAGTCATGTTCATAGTGCGACCATGGCAAGATTTCTTCTCCCCCGCTGCAATGCAGAGATCGGCAGTAACGCATTATGTTTACTCTTAGATTTTGTTTGTGTACTTTTCTCTTTCTCGCACTCGATCTCTCGTGCTGTCTCTCTCTTTCTCTCTCTGGCGCTCTCTCTCTCTCTCTCTCTCTCTTAGTCTCTAACTCTCTCGGTCGCTCTCTTTTCTCGGGAGCTTTTGCTCTCTCTCTCGGTCTCTATCTCCCTCAGTCTCTCTCAGTCTCTCTCTCTCTCTGTCTCTATCTCTCTGTATCATCTATATATCTATATATCAATATTCCAAACACACACACACACACACATAACCCTTTCAAGGATGATATGAAAAGCGGGGGGGATTTTCAGGGACTGTAGATCAACAATTTTTAACAGAAAATTGCTCAGTACTTTCGCTAAATACATAACATTTATGTGGAGTAGCTATTTGGATGACTACTTTTTACTTTGACTTGAGTATTTGTTTGCTGAGGTAACAATACTTTTACTTGAGTAATTTGTATGGCTATTCTGCCCACATCTGTTTATTTCTGAGTAATACAATTTACATCCCCCCCACCAGTGATCCACCAGATCTGGACCACTCTTTGTAACATATTCAGCATGTCTTTCACTACCCCCAGGTCATCTGACCTCAGCGGGCCGTAGCTCCCACTCAGAATCAGCGCTGGACAGCCTGAACGCCAGAAGTGACTCACTGGTTGACGCACCCTTGGTGGGTGCATATGACTGACGCACGCCTGACTCCTACCATGTGTTCAGTCCTCATTCCCCCTGCAGGCTTCTTGCTTGGTTCTGCTGTTACACTGTCAAGATTGTTTCCCATGTTGCAGATTTTCGTCAAGTTGGGAATTAGTGGACTGCATGTAATCTAATGAATTTATAATAATTCATTATTTTGGTGTTTCTTTTGATGTTTTGTTAAATCTTTTTTTAATGAAATTATTTTTATCTTTATTATCCTTTTTATTTTTTAAAACAATTTTAAAGTTATTTTTCGGGCGCAAGCTCCGTTTTTCATTTTTTTATTGAAAGAACAGTGACAGAATTACATTGGAAGCAGGGATGAAGTGTCGGGGATGTGCGAACCCATGGCACTGCACGACCTGCGGACTGAGGGACGCGTTCTCTACCCGCTCGGCCACCACGTGCTCCCCCTCTCTCTCTCCTCTTTTTTGATCAAAATGTGTATTTATTTTTCACAAAAACCTATCTAAATTTTTAAAAAAAAACTGACGATACAAAACATAATCATGACAACAATAAACCAAACAACGACAATAGAACAAACCAAAACCACACTGAATAACCCCCCTCTCCGGACATTTCAGTGTAAATGTTAGTCCTACATGTGTTTTTTCAGTTCTCCAGCAGCTGAGACCCAAAAAGACATTTTCTGCGCTCTGAGCTTGCTGTGGTAACATTGCTGTTTAACTGAATAAATTCTAATTTTGAACATGTACTAAGATTACTAGCATAACCCAATGCATGAAAGAGCATTTTCTACATTGGAACGCAGCACAATGCTCAAATGGGCTGAAAACAGCTCAAAAACACGTTTTACGCAGTGATCATGAACGATAGGTAACATTGCTGTTTAACTGAATAAATTCTAATTTTTAACATGTACTAAGATTACTAGCTAACCATAACTCTGGTCGTTGATTGTTCCAGATAACTAATGTCTAGATAACTTTTTCTTCTCTTCTTCATGAAAAGAAACAATGACATGTTTTTGTTTTTAAATATGCACCTATCTAATGACAATAATCAGATTTAAAATCAGATTCCTGATGGTGGTTGTATAGAAATCATCATCAACATTCAATATTGGTGAATGTGAGTGAATGGTGCGTGCTTGGTGTTCCGAAACAGCGCATATTCAAGCCAACATGATGGGATAGGAACCCGCGTTCCGTATAACAGCTGGAATGCACCTGGTTACAATTGCTAAGGATTGGAAATTATATTAATGGATGTAAAATGAAACATTCAACAAACTCTACTAAAAACACACAATTTAGATTGCTACAAAATAATCTCCTGGAAGTAGACTTCTAAGATCCAACCAACCCCATGTCATTGTTTTTCCCAGGGCTTGAAAATTGAATTATTTTTAAAATGTTCCGTTCCAGATTCAGGCAGGCCTAAGTTTAACGTTTTCATTCTCGGAACCGTTCCGCCACCAAAATATCGGTCCTGAACGCAAAAATTCGGTTTGTTCTTAAAGTTCCTTATATCGTGTAATGCTACATTTAGATATGCCATTAAATTCACTTCCTCGTCTGTCCACAAGATGGAGCCCCAGATGTATGGGGATTGATGACAGTGAAAGTGGACGGAAATAGTCTCCCAGACATAGGATATGTTAAAATATATAGAGAACGGAAAATAAATATGTTTTTAGCCGGTTTTGTGGATTTCATAATGTTCCGTTTCTGTACCAGGACAATTGAGGTTTTCGTATCTGCACCTTCTAAAATTCTGCAAAATTCCATTCGTTTCCGGTTTTCGTTTTTTTTCCTTGAACCAGTTCGGAGCCCTGGTTTCTCCACTCCGATCATCTAGCGCAATGCATTGAAACTGCAACATTCCTCCCCACTGGTGGTCAGAGCTGCAGCAGCAGCACACCGGTAGGCCACCGACCTCTCTCTCCACTCCCCACTGGTTAAGGTTTGGCTTAGGGTTAAGGTTAGGGCTGGGGTTCATGTCGGAACGGCGGTGCTTCTGTGTCAGGACAGCAAATTTAACATGTCGTAACCGCAGAACTTCCAAATAAAGCTGTCGGAGAGAAAAAGCATTGGCACGTCGAAATGGCAGCATGTAAATGTTCTCTCTATGAATAGGTACACAATGAGGGAGAGCAAGAGAGGGCGAGAGAGAGAGGGAAGAATGGATGCACTTTGCAACAGTGGGGTGCATGTGTACATGTTCAGAGAATCGCTTCATACAAAGCCCTGTGCCACTTACCAAACCATCGCAACGTGTCTGGTTATTCAGCAGGTCAACCTTTGGCAACCGAATGTCACCCAACTCTTGAGTAACCGATGACAACGTTTTATTTGTGCGGACATTTCAAAATGTGTTTCTGTGTTGGATTGTTTTTGAATGACACATCAGTGTCTGGAGTTTGCGGCGGGTTTTTGCAACACAGCTCACCCCCAAGGTGACGCCGAGTAGACTTGACGGCCACATTGATTGAGTGTGGAAAGGAAAGCTCCCAAAGACACACTAAATGCATTTTTTTTTCCTTTTTTACCACTGCTTGTGCTTATGTCATACGTGATTTATTGCCTTTCATGCATCCCAACACGATCAGTGTCCTTGGGAAAGGCACTGAACCCCAAATTGTTATAATATATTATAAACAAGAAGCACTCAGAGATTGCAAACGTGCACCACAGTGGTACAAATAATAGTACTTTTAGCAGTATGTGTGGCAACCCATTATCAATGCAAGTACTTCTAGAGTAGCACGATTGCGGTTGACGCCACCGGCAAACATGCCAACTACATTTCCCAGCGGCTTTGCGCCCCGGAAATCTGGTCACGTGACCGCGGTAAATGCCCAGCGATCTATCAGTAAGTTGCTGAAAAATTCAATAATTTCTTCCGTGTGTCATTCCTAACCGTACAACATTTAATCCAGATCCGTGCACAACTTTTTTAGTTATCCTGGGAACAGACAAACCGGCGCGACCAAAAACATAACCCACTTCACGGTGCAGCCCTGGCGCAGGTAAATATGGTCCATCATATGACAACAAATGTGGTTTCTCATGGTTTACTCTCCTACACACATATTTACAAGTTAAAACAAAGTCTGAATTTTTCATAAAATAATCATTATTTAAATATGCGTGCGTGGACACCACGTTCCACTGGATTCTCGCACAACCGTGTCCAGCAGCAGATCATGCACACGTGTGTGTTTATCAACGCGGGCTGCTTCGCGGTGTGTGTTGATGTGTGTGTGTGTTGATGTGTGTGTGTGTGTGTGGCTCTGTGTGTGTGTGTGTGTGTGTGCACGCTCACACACGGCGATTCCCGCGTGTCACAAGCTCCGGAAACGTAGTGACGCGCACGCCTGAAATGGCAGCAGGCTTCCTCGCCTTACGTCACAATCTCGTTCCTCATATCTTGCAAATTCATGTCCATTATATAGACCAGGTCTATACAACTACTTTGCTCAGAGGGCCACATTGTCAGAAACCCAGTGGGCCAGGGGCTGGAGCAGATACCGGACTGCACACCCTCCCCCACCTCCAGTCACCTATTTGTACAATTTGACACTACACGAAACCAGATTTTCATAACTTTTATTTAAAGTAGCATACTTCCCATTAAAAGGGCTTCAATTCTATGCAATATTGGTGCTTTTTTGTTTGTAACAAGCAGCATCTGAAACAATAACACACAAATAGTGGTAAACAGCAGCAGCTCACTTGAACTACAACACCTTTATAGTGCATCTGTTGAAGTAAAGAACACAATCTCAGTTAGCCTCAACCGTCAACAACCCATTTCCAGTGCTTCTGGTGAGGTAAAGAACAGCATCTCAGAAAGGTAGAACATGTTTGACAACAAAAGAAAAATCACTTTCCCACAATTCTTCTGTTGGCCTGAAAAACTATGATTGGCGGGCCGGATTTGATAGTTGAACAGCCCCGATAAAGGGGGAATACAATGGACGTAGTTATGCTGCACAGTAAATTCTGCAGTGTTAAGTATGCAATGTCAATGTTCATTGACTCTTTCAGAGTTATTACAACAACAGAGAGAGTTGAATATTTACTAGTGTTGGTGTTAATTTGCAGAGTTACAAGGCGCTGTGTCAATTAGACTCTACAAAGCCCCGCCCAAAGCCCACCCACCTCGACCTCTCTCAAACTTTCAAGACCGCCATTTTCATTGCATCGTGACTCATGCGACACTCGGCCCATGCGAACCAAACCCCAGGGGTTTGGTTCGCAGCGGCACTTCCGACTCGCTGTGTCCACTCAGATGCAGACGCCCGTCCCTTCACGGACGTGCCGGCGGTGCTGTACAGTGTTAGCCAGTGTTAATTTTTTACTCAATTTCAAGTTAATTTTAAGAGCAGTTAAACACTATGGAAAGAGTTACTTTAACACCAAATCTGATAAGGACCAAATACACTCAGACACAGTGTTATATTTAACTTTTTAAGAGTTGATTTAACACTGGAACATTTACTGTATGCCTTCTGCTGGCAACTGATAGCAGATTACCATGGATAAATCAATAATAGAACACTTTTAAACGGACAATGTTATACAAATATCGCTCTCTGCCAGTTTGTCTGAACGCGATGAAACCAGCATAATGTCTGCCCCCGGAAAGCCGCGACATCACCGCGCAACAGCTCTATTGCCAGCTCTGGCGACCAACGGCTTTGTCTCTGTGCAGATGGGTGGGTGGGGAGGAGGTTGGGGGCACTGCAACCTCGTTTTAATGCTCCTTTTTATTACTTGTGAAGCATTTCGTGTCAAGTGTTATGTGAGGTATACATAATTCAGTAGGCTGAACATGGTACTTGGACACACACAGAGACAAAACATAAAAACACAACAGAGTGACTCACCCACATGCTTTCAAGATACTTGCGTGATTGTTGACAGCACATTTGCTTGTGCACTCCTGTGAGGCATTGTTAACACATGCACACACACGCACATGTACTAAATAAAGGAGTCAATTTAAAGCATTAGCCTCGAAAGCTAACGTATATTTCTCCAGCCTTCGAAGAAATCTCATGCCACCGATAAACCTTCGGCGTGAGTTGTTGGTTTTTTTTTTCCAACACACACACACACACACACACACACACACATACTTTTTTCTTGGTGGCATGTGACGTGAGCCTTAGCCTGCCCCGGAGTGCATGGAGGGTTAAATCAATTGGAGGAGGGGGGGATTAAAATAGCTTCAACATCTCCATGGAAGATGCCGGAATAACGCCACAGGGCGGGGGAATGTTCTCTCTGGAGATGGCATGCTGCCTCCCAGGCATAACGGTCATGGGATTCATGCGAAGGAGAGGCAGAATTTTAATGAATTTGTTGGAAAGTCGTGGAGATGCCTGAACTCAATGTGGGGCAGAGGTATATGTGCAGCAGTCAAAATATTCCAAAGTTTGTTATGTTCCAAAAATAGAACTGAATTATAAGTAAAGAATGGATAGGATGAGACTTTTTTTGAGACTTGTTTGAATGCCGGCACTGACAGTCTACATGTCAAAGTGTCGTTGGACACTGAACCCGAAATCTCCCCAATGGGTGGTGGAGAGTGCCTTAAGTCTTAATTCATACCCTACGTGTCGCCAATTACGTACGTAATCCGTCCGTACGTTCCACGCGTTGCCCCCTTCATACCTCCGAGCGTCTTCTACGTTACCGTGTGCAACAATAGCTGTTTGTACTCAAGAGCGCCCCTACATTTTCCGGTAGTATTGCTCCGTTTCATCCATTCGCACGTAACCTTAAGGTCCCCAGATCCGTGTCAATTTACGTATGTAATCGACGGAGAGAATGTGTGAAACGCTCCATCCGTACCCGTATCTGTAGTTTACGTGAGGTATGAATGGGCCATTGGATGGCAGCCGCCGGCCATTGCTGTGTGACTGAGAGGTCACTGTAAAGCGCTTAGAGTAACACTATGTGTGATTTAATGTGGTTTTTAATTTATTTCTACTTATTATGCAATATTGACAACAGAAGCAAAATATGAATTGATGTCCTCCATGACATTTGCTATATACCACTCAGCCAATTGTTTCAGTCATTGGAACCAGAGAGGTGACTAGATTCAACATTTAAACATGTGAACGATAATAATGTGGGTTTAGTGGGCTGTGACACATGTTTAGTATTAGTGCCAATTAGTGCCATTATTATTAAAGTATCATCATCACCATCACTCCATAGTCTGGCTGACTGTTGGGGAAACCAGCTCTCTCCATCTCTCTCTGTCCTCGGCCACTCGCATGCCTGCAACTTGTCCACTGTTGTATGTTGTTTTCCCATCGCAGTGGTCATCAGCTAGGAATGGTCAGTAGTTTTAAGTACCTCAGCGTCACAAGCTGAAATCATCAGCAGGATTGCACAATCATCATTATCAGCCAAACTAAAGACTATGTTGCAAGATTTCCACCAGCTTCAAGATCAGACTGATGCGCTCACTCCTGACGTCAAACTCTCTGTACGCTTGTGAGACATGGACGCTAACGGCAAAACTAGAGAGAAGAATTCAGGCCACAGAGATGAGATGTTTCTGCAGGCTCCAGAATTAGCCTGGCGAGCCAGAACCAACGCATCGTCCACGCATCGCTAGACGCTTGCATTGGGTCTGGGAAAATCAGGCTCGCCGTCGGTACGGATTCAATCGACCAATCGGCGCGGACTAGGGGGGAGTCGGTACTGGCTACGCAAGACGTGGGCGGAGTTTGTACGGGCTACGCGAGACGTGGGTGGAGTTTGGTTGTCACGCTTCCACGCCGCTTGTCCCACCTACTGCTGGATGACACGATTTGATTGAACCATTTTTAAAAATGTTTTCAAACCCTGGTTTCACCAGACCCCATGCAAGCATCTAGCGATGTGCGATGCATGGACGATGCATTGGTTCTGGCTCGCCAGGCTACTTTGGCATATCGTATAGAGTACACATTACCAACAAATAAGTGAAAGCCAGAATAAAACGAGCCATTGCACCCTATGAATATCTACTAACCACAGTCAGACTAAAACTAAAATGGTACAGACATTAACGTATAGGGTGTAAATATAGCCATCGCTTAGGCGCAATACTTTTCTCAATGTCTCATACACAACATAGAGTGTTCCATATTATTTAATGCAGAGGTAAGCAGCCCTTTGTTATTTTCAACGACTGCTCAGCCTAAGCCTTTCCGGCAGCACACACGCACACAAGCACGCAAGGACACGTTGCACGTTAGTCGCACAAGCACGCACATAGAGATACACACAAGCATAAACATGTACACACGCGTCAACAGGAGTCTGTATGTACTAGTCACTGGCCCCTCCATGTTGGACGACTGGTGTAATTGCAAACAACATTAAAAATGCAATAGTTGCTGAGTGAACAGATAGTGAACGGGATGGAGTGCTTGCCAGCTCTCTCATCCACAGTTCATCACCATCATTCTCTCCCCCGCCGCTTATTCTACTGCCCTCAAATTCTTCTACCAAGTTGTAGCAATTATTATGGGGTACAATATGGGGGATATATGTAACGAGGGCAAAATGTAATCGAGTATATACACAGTAAATGTTACAGTGTTAAATCAACACTTAAACAGTTAAATGTAACATTGTGTCTGAGTGTATTTGGTCTAATCAGATTTGGTGTTATATTAACTCTTTCCATAGTGTTTAACTCCTTAAAATTAACTTGAAATTGAGTAAAAAATTGAAAAAAACACTGGCTAACACTGTACAGAACCGTCGGCACGTCCGTGAAGGGACGGGCAACTGCATCTGAGCGGACGAAGGCCGCGAGGGCCTGCGACACGGCGAGTCGGCAGCACTACTGCGACCCAAACCCTTGGGGTCCGAGCCGGACCTCGGTCCGCGCTAGGGGTCGGGTGCCGCATGAGTCACGATGCAATGAAAATGGCGGTCTTTAAAGTTTGAGAGAGAACGAGGTGGGAAGGCTTTGGGCGGGGCTTTGTAGAGTCTAATTGACAAAGTGCCTTGTAACTCTGCAAATTAACACCAACACTAGTAAATATTCAACTGCCTCCGTTGTTATAATAACTCTGACACTGCATATTTAACACTGCAGAATTTACTGTGTACACACAGTGATCACTTTGACGGTAATCGGCTCCAATTACCGTAGGCCAACCAACTGTTTATATACCCCGTCGCAGCGCACAGACTTTAGGTCATGGTGTTTTCCAGTTCTCAACTCCTGTTGCTCCTGTTGCATGCTGGGAACTCCACCCGCCTTACGTCTGTGCTTCTTGTCAAATCACATTGCGTTGTGTGATTCTAATGCCGCAACCCCTCAGTTCGTTTCACACTCGCTACACATAAGTGCATAAAAACAAATGTAGAATAGTAATCATTCACACTTTGATCGGCTTTGACTACAAAGTCCTAAGCTGCCCAGCCAAATTGACCTTTGTAAGGTTTTCCAAGGCACTCATCAAAATTCTACAGTTTAATCGTGTTGTAAAACTATGCAGTGTTATAGAATATAGGTATAGATATTATAGCTTTTATGTAATATTTCAAATTTACCACAAATCAAAATTACCTCCCGGCTTTAGGAAATAATGTTTATTTGTAAAATATGTACATTTTGTTTGCCCACTCACTTTCATTTATTTCTTTGTGGAATTAGTCAGAATATGAATATAAGCCAGGTTGAGGATGTACACAGACATGGAATTTGCCTTGACATTTGTTAGCACAAACATATAATAAAGCAATATAGCCATGTACTACACATCACTCATAGAGTCCTAGCTAGACAAACATATATCATAGAAAAACAAGATAAGCCCCTTAATGTGGGACAGTCAGCCGCCTAAAGTGGAACACTCTACTGTAGAACAGTTGAACTTAATGTTAGACACATTACCATAGTTTGCTTTTACCACAGTTTCACAGATAGGAGTCAGAGTCACTGGAACTAAGGTTTCCCACTCTAGGCAGTGGTCCAATTTAGGGCACTATTATCACTCAGCGACCAGAGGCTGGTGGCCCATACACTACCATTCACACTGCAGCAGTGAACGTAGGTATTACTCCTTTCTGATTTCAGTAGTGAAACAGCTAGTGGAAAGAGGCTGTTCCTAGACCTGACACTGTTATTGTGCAGAGCTCTGAAGCTCCTCTCAGAGGGAAGGGCTATTTAATTGCAGAGCCTGTGGGTATCGGGTGAAGTTGCCGGTAGCCTGGCGAGCCAGAACCAACGCATCATCCACGCATCGCACATCGCTAGACGTTTGCATTGGGTCTGGTAAAACCAGGGTCGGAAAACGTTGAAAAAAAAACTGTGTCAATCAAATCGTGTTAACCAGTCACAGTGCAGTCGGTGGGACAAGCGGCTTCGAGGCGTGACAACCAAACTCCGCCCACATCTCATATAGCCCGTACAAACTCCACCCATGTCTTGTGTAGCCCTTACAAACTCCCCCCACGTCCGCGCTGATTGGCCGATTGTATCCGTACCGACGGTTGGCCTGATTTTCCCAGACCCAATGCAAACGTCTAGTGGTGGTTCTGGCTCACCAGCTCCGTTGGAGTACCGGGGGGCCTCCATAGCTCCCTCGCTGAACATTTAACTCTATTGTTCAGTACTGTGGCCAATAGAAAATGTTCAAACTGACACCCAAAAACGGCAGGATGGACATACAGCAAGGTGTGGCGAGGTCGCAAAAGGTATTAACCCGGTGAAGCATGTGACATCATCACCTGGCGGACCTATGAGAGAAAGGTCTGCATTATTCATTGAGATTGACAGGCTGTGCTCCCTGCACAGTCTAGGGAACACTGAATATAAATATACAGCCTGTACGATGTGGAGGGAGAGACACAGTGAGGCGCAAAGATTGGCAAAGTGGTGGGTAGGGGAGAGAGAAGAGAGTGTGTGTGTGTGTGTGTTTAGGGGTGGGAGGCAGGGGGGTAGAGATAGGAGTGGGTGAGAGAGAGTGAAAGAAAGAGAGAGATATGGAAGGGAGACATTTGTCAGTGGGGACAAATACAAATTTTACCAACTATAGACACGTTTTCTCCCAAAATACAGGGGGCTGGCATTTGTTTAAAAGTGGTCGTAGTGGACGAAAGTGGATGAATTTGTCACACAAAACGCACGTTTCAAAATCCGCTTACTACAGCTCGCTCTGTGACACATCATCCACCCCGCTTTGCTCACCGTTTTACATAAGTATTGAATACAGGCAAAATCTGAATTGTTGTTACCCGCCGATCTGGTCACATGTTCTTCTGGACCAATGGGATGGCTGTTTCATTGGTAATTCCAACTTGAAAGAGTAAATGGAACGGGTTGCGCAGATTATTCAATCATGCGTTTTTGGGGCATAGATCCGCACAAGAGCAATTGGGTGTGGAATAGGATAATGCAAGTTACCACCATCCTTTTAAAATAACACGGTAGGTGTGTGTACCTACCGATTAGACCTGTTGAATAATAGTCAAAGACGCAGCAAAATGAATGGCACCGGAAGTGGGGACAAAACTTGTCTATTGATGAGTTTACGTGCTAAAAACAGGGGGGTGACATTTTGAAAATACGACTTGAAGTTACTCACTCGGTGTGGTCACATGTTCTTCTGGACCAATGGGAGGGCTGCATTCAATCGTATATCTAACAAAAATGAGTAAATTGAATGGGGCTGCACACATTATTGAATCATGCGTTTGTGGGACTGGAACATTTGGGTGTGGAATAACACAGCGCAGGATACCACCATCATTTTCAAACAAGGCAATATAGGTGTATTCTGTCCGGTTAAATAGACAAGTTCAAAATAAGTCAAAAGACAGCAACGTAGCGGAACCCGAAGTCATTTTCAGCTCTTGCCGGAACTACCCTCCAAACTCGTCTATGAACAGTGTCAGAATCTGATCAGAATATTCCGTTCCAATTTCCAAACTGCATGCCAGGTTTTAGTGCTGAAATAATGATAGAGTAGAAGCACTCAGAGGGCGTATTCAAACCAACGTGTTTATCCCGGGTCCGACTCGTTTTAACCGAGATGGAACTCGTTTCCGAGTTGTCCCGGTTGATATGAATGCGCTAAGCGGGTCCGAATCTGCGCTAAATCATCCGAGACGAGCCCTGCTGGACGAGGTAGTCCGAAACCGGGATTGAACCCTCAGAAAAGGCGCCCTGGCTCAGAGCAGCGCGGTCTGAACCGGCACGCGCTGGACCCGTTTCGCACAGACGAACGGCAGGATACATTGCGACTTTACGGATACATTGGCAACCCCAGCGGATGTACTAACGCTATCTTCCTTCGGGTATGTGACCATATTAACTCCACAATCAAGTGTGTGTGTGTGTGTGTGTGTGCCATGCCGTGAGCGGTCAACGGCATTTGTCGCGCCAACTCTCTCTTTCCCCCTACACCTCCCTCTCTCTGTCATTAGTCAATTATTATTATCATAATCAATATTTTATTATGGTACTTTCTTTCTCTTCTTTTCGTTATTTTAACTGCGGTCCGGAGCGAACGCGCCGCACACAGACACACACACAGAAACGCTCCGCCGAAAGGCTGCTCTGGTTATGTCCTTCACCCGCAAGTGGCTATTATTCATCGAATCAGCGAGCGACAGCAGGAAACACGTGTAGTTGTTTTATCTCGGGTGTTAAACTGGTTTGAAGACTACTGCGACGCAGCGCGGGTTGTTTCCCGCGCTGCGTGCATCCAGGAACCAGCCCGCGACAAATTCAAAATGTGATTTGAATACACCAAACCTGCGCCTAAAACTAGTCTAACCTAAAAAAAAAGGCGCAATTTGCAGGTTAAAAAAAAAGATGCAAAGAATTACTCACAACAGGATTCGAACTTGGGATGTTGTCGTTAAAGTGAAGTATGTTATCGTTGCGCTATACAGGCTGATGCAAAGATGGGCAGCAGACAAACTTAAGTTGTTGTCGACGGCGCGTCTGCCATGTTTTAATTCTGAAACATCCCGAACGCGATCGGAAATGGCACCGCTGGTCAAAAAAGTGCATCGGCCGTTTGGGAGACTAAATGCGGCTCGAGCGCAGCTACGGGAGACATGCGTGATGTCACTACGGAGAACGGGGATCGCTCACCGATATCAAGTCGAACTTTATTTATATAGCACTTTTAATGCAGAGCAATATTACTTATAGGCTACGGAAATGCACCAAAATTGAATCACTTTTTTCTTTCGTCATTTCCACCAACTCTGGAAAATTTCATCCAGATCTGTGCTCAACTTCTTCAGTTATCGAGGTGACAAACCAACATGGGTGAAAACATGTTATTTGGGGGCTGGCATGCATGTTTCCATTTGACAGATGTGTAAAATATTTTTTTCCACACTGTGTACACCTAACTACTTTCACAGTTTCAGCTCCAACAGTCAGTCATAAAACATAATACATCATTTGCTGTATTTATTGTTATTACTGAAGAAGCTTATATTCCAG
Organism: Bregmaceros cantori; assembly: GCA_900302395.1. Lineage (NCBI taxonomy): Eukaryota > Metazoa > Chordata > Actinopteri > Gadiformes > Bregmacerotidae > Bregmaceros > Bregmaceros cantori. Next base: position 487 of record OMKY01118310.1, on the reverse strand, counting down.
AGATTAATTTGTACCGCTGCTGACAAGCGATGACAATTTAAGTACATAATCTTCTTTGCTTAATTCTCCTGCTCAAGTGACTCCAATTGTCACAATATTAGAAACGACGAGGACGTCTATAAAAGTGTAGACTTCATTCTACTTGTAGAACATTATTTCACTTCGGAAAAATAAAGATCTTCATCATTATCTTCATCATCATGCCATCGATGCAGATTGCACAGGATACAAAATTTGTATTATGCTGGATTCCATTTAGGCACAATTACCCACAATTTCTAGAACACAACAGGAATTCTTGGTAGATGAGATGAATGAACGAATGTTTGTTTATTTGAATATGTTAATCAAACAAATTGAGAAGGCAATGTAATGCAAAAATAAATAACACAAGGTAAATCAAAAAAAGGACTTATATTTCTATACCCTCTACCTGGGTTCTACGCATTAGCACCCTTGCTCTTTTGCTTTTAACATTTTGCTTTTT
>OMKY01118305.1:13579-28698 GCA_900302395.1 Bregmaceros cantori | reverse complement strand
CCCCACCACCACCACCTCTGGGAACTTGAGCAGTGGCAAGCGAGACGACTGCGAAGGAGCGTGTTTGTCAACATAGCGCGCACTACTGTCTTCTCCTCGCACCTTCTTGTACCTCGCTGAAATCTTCAGCAACTTTTTTTTGCTGCTCTGGTATTCATCCCCTCTTCCTTTCGGTTTGTTGTTTGCCTTATTCGGGTGGAACGACTTCTGTGTGGGTGGGACAGGTGAAGCAAGCACCCGAGAGAAAGATGCAGGAGAGAGAAGTCCAAAACTGTCTGCTTGATGCGTAAGAGCGGCACAGCGACAGATAACAACAATTTGCACGTTTCCACGACGGAGCCTGCGGTGATGGTCTTCAGCCTTCAGCGGGATGTTCTGATGGAGCAGCGTGTCGGTCAGGCACGGTGGACATGGCCTGGCAGAGGTCTGGATGGACTTTAGATGGTTCTCCTCCAGCTTTGGGTCCATCCTCCTGATCTGCGGGGTGAGCGGTGGTCGGCGGTGGCTGTGGCCAGGGCGCGGTGATCCACGGCTGGCACCATGCCGGTGATGAAGGGCCTCCTGGCCCCTCAAAACACCTTCCTGGACACCATAGCGACACGCTTCGACGGCACCCGTGAGTACCTCGGACAGCACTCTCAGGGCGCTCATCATTATGAAAGCTTGTGAGGGTGTTCTCACCGTCCAAATTGGTCTTGCAAGACAGTTAATGGAAACCAAACACACAAATGCCAAACACACCAAACAACCACAATAGTGCTGTTGCGTGGTGAGGTCATAGCTTTTGCCAGACATTTTGGTGGTAGCATCGTGGTCTGGTGAACAGACAGATAGCAATATTTGAACTTTTGTCCGCTTAAAAGTCTTCTATTATTGATTCATATGTGCTATCAATCAACAGCAGATGGCAGCCTAACTACATCCATTGTATTTAGCTCTATACAATGGGCGTGAAGTGGTAAAGTATGCCACATAACCATACATATACGTATACTTATACGTATACTTCACTGTACGTGCTAGCACCAAAATTTACCAGATTTAACCGTTTATGTCACGAGCAATATACGCACATGAAATTAGAATTTTGATACAGTACCCAGCCAAAAGTCGATGCCTTTTCCTCTGTTAAAGGAGTTTTCACAATGGCAACCTTTTAAATTGGCTTTAGTTTAATTGAGAATGTATACAAAAGAAGAAGAGAGAAGTGGAGAGGAGAAGGGGGAGGAAAACTATCGGTGACGGGAAGCGAACTCACCACTTTCTTCGTAAATGTGCTTTGTGGTGCACTCTCATAGGGCTGAACGATTTTTATAAAAAATTGAAACCTCAGGTTTTGTTCCAAAATACAGAATTTTCGGTTTTGTCGGTTTTTCAAATGGCACTATGCATTGACCATTAATCCCCCCCCTCGTCAACCATACACTCAACAAAGAACACTGACAATATTGCTCAACACTAATTTAAACTTGGTTATGATTACCATCTATTTAAAGGTGTTTGTCAAAACAGGAAAATAGGAAAAAAAACTAAATATTTAAGGTTTCAACATTAATATGTTGAGAGGCGAAGAAATAGATTCTTTTTTGGCTGTGAATGATGGAGGTTTCACCACTCACATCTTTGGATCAGTTCAGCGAGTTCAATGTTTCATTTCATCATTTAAACGAATACAATATCCACCTGTCCGTGGGTTTTAATTAAAGCTATCACTACGGCACATTACGGTAGTGATAGCTACAATGTTTCGGACACTCAAACGGTTCGTTTCTGTAGGACACATCACCTCCTCAGCGCTAGCAGGCTGCTAAAAACAGCTAACTGCCGATCGCTGAGCCGCAGTCTCCAACGTGTACACAGTTGAAACAAGTTTAAAATATTCTGTAACAGTCTTCGTGCATTGTGTTGGACTATATCACAACCTCGATTTCGTTTAGCGCAGCCGTACTAAACGCCTGTCGATAAAAGCCGAGTCGGCGGGTGTTAGCGCTGGATGACTGCAGTTGCGGTTAACACCGGCTCTTTCGACCCGGTTCAAATTATAATTCATTCGACCTCAGATGGAAAGTGCTCTGAACGAACACAAACGGTCCACACGTTGTGTGCAGGAGTGGATTTCTGGCTGGATGCTCCAGAAATCCGCTCTGCGGTTCGTCCTGCACAGAGTGGCTCGGGATGAGAGCCGTATCAATCATGAAAGCACTCCACTCCCACCCATGGCACACCCAAACAGACCCCCAACCCAAGTGTGCCCCCCCACCCATTGACACAGAGCCCTTCCACACATCATGCACGTGGAAACCGACGCTTTGAAGAAACCGAAACCGCACTGTTTTCATTTTCGGTTTTCGGTCTAAAACCGAAAATCATTCAGCCTTACACTCTTAATAGACTGAGCTACTGCAGTGCACGGAACTGATTTTTAAGCCTGGTGGTCCACGGAGGCAAGGCCCTGTAGCGCCTGCCAGAGGGAAGTGGGGGAGAAGAGGTTTCTCATCAGTGTTGCGGCTGAACAGAACTAGATGGTGATAGATGCGCAGCGGACGTACTGGTTGATGGCCTTGTAGAAGGAAATAAGTAGCCCTGGTGGTAGGGCAAACTTCTCTGGCCATCGCCGGAAATTAACAAAACTATACTTACTGGGGCAGATAAGTGAAATAATCGTTTGTGACCGTTTGTGATGCAAGCATGAAATTTGGTACATATACTATTAAAATCTCACTCTTTTCAAAAATACAGCTGGCCACGCAAAATTCCAAGATGGCGGCCCCCAAAATCCAAGATGTCTGTCCAAAAATGTGTTTTTTCCTTTATAAATTGAAATGCATTGATTTTAAGTCCCAAAAATATATTAAAGTTGAATATAAAGTTTGGTATTGCGAGTATTTTAGTACCAAGTACATGTCTATATCCATTAACGGTTCTTGATATACAGCGTATAGGTCATTTTACTGTTAAGTCAATTTGTTAACTAGACTCTGGTCCTGAGTTTCACATGAATCACCTTGTTGCCAGGTCATAAACAAAGTGGAATTTGACTTAGGACATTGTCAGCATCTAGGTACTTTAGCAATATATAACACTATAACACATCCAACACCATACCAAACAAAGCAGGCACACATCGTATCACTCATAGTACTAGATAGACAAACAATCATTGTAGAGTAAGATGAACATACTATCACTCACGGGTCCTGTGCACTACCATTCACACAGCAGCACCACCTGTGAAAGTGGCTAGTGCTCCTACCAGAGTTCAGTAGTGAAACAGCTAGTGGAAAGAAGCTGTTCCTGGATCTGTCAGTCTTGCTGTGCAGGGCTCTGAAGCACCTACCAGAGGGGAAGGGGAGTGAAAAGCTTGTGTGCAGGATGCGAGAGGTCAGACGCAATGTTTTGCGTCTTCCCCGTGACACTGGACTCGAGCAGGTCACGGATGGCAAGTTGAGTTTGTTAGCTCTCGCAGTTTGAAACTGTGAGACAGGCCAGTGCGGCGTCAACAGAAGAGGGCAATGCTAACAAAACATGTGACAGGCATTTGGCTCCGCTCAACGATCACATGATCACGCAAGGTCATGAGAGTAGAATAATGACCATGATGTCCTAAGTGCTACCTCCTAATGACAACAAACAATAAAGGACAGCCAAGAACAGCTGTGGTGTGCATCGTTTGCCATTGTGTAAAGTTTGAATCACGAAAACAATGTGATTATTTTGTTAAGGTTAGGTTAGGGGTTAGGGTTTGGATTAGGGTTAGCACTATGGTTAGAGGGACCCTAACAAATAAGCAGATCTTTTTTTAGATTTGCACTTTACTTTCTGTCCGAAGAGAGGGAGAACAATAAGGTGTCCTTACCACTTTGTGAAAAATGATCGGCGGTTTGCAAGGGGTTTCTTTTGGATGACAGTATTTTCTGCCGTATAACGCGTACCGGACTGCAAGGCGTGTCAATAAATAGCAAATTTTCAATCTTTTCACATATATAAGGCTCACCACACTGCAAGGCGCACTGTCCATATATAGCAAATTCTCCCCAGACTATAAGGCACGCTCACGCTAAATTGCACATTTTTCATATCCTTTTAAAATAATAATAATAATTATAATAACTGTTAATAATAATAACTGTTCTTTTTCACAACGTTCAATATATAAAGTGCTCTGAACTTGCTATCCATAGATTGCATATTTTCAAACTTTTTCAATATGTGAGGTGCACCAGACTGCCGAGACAGTATAAAGCATATTTTCAAATTGTTTTTAATATATAAGACGCACCAGACTGTAAATGCACACTATGAAATGCAGAAATCTGGACTGAAAATACTGGAATTGCATCAGAACATCAACTTTGCAAAAGTTTAGGTTTCACTTTCAGTACCTATCCAGGGAGAAGAATGTACTTATAGTTTTAAAATGTGTGCATCGTAAAAGAAAATAAAAATGTGTTATATAAATCATTTAAAGTAATTACATTTGTTGGCTGACATTACTCCCAACTATTGTGGTAGAGTAACGACCAATGGTCAATTTTGCCAACTGTCCAAAATGTGGATGATTTCAATGAACTGTGGAAACATATGTTGTGTACACACAGGATACAATGGACCTAGCATTTGTGTGTTGTTTCACAAAGTGTGTGTGCTGTGTTTGTGTGTGTGTGTGTGTGTGTGTATGCGTGTGTGCGTGTGTATGCTGTGGGTCTGAAGAGGGGGCGTGTATGCGTGTGGATCTGTGTGTGTACCTTTGTTTTGAAGACTCCTTCCCCCCTAGGAACGGTTTGCTCAACATGTGTCAAGGGACCGCTGTTTGTCACCTTACCTGGATCCCCACACATCCCCCACTCAACCCCCACTCAACCCCCCAGCCCTTATTTAACACTATTCATACCAAGGATCATCCTACGTTTACAGTGAAGCTGGAGGCTCAATGTGTGTGCATGCCTACCAGGCATCAAAACGCAGTACTTTCCATTTTAACGAGCAGATGAAGACAAGACACCACAGCTTTCACATTTAACATGCAATAATCACAGTTTTTCAGTGTTTTTTTCAACATCTTTATACAAAAATGTAAACAAACTGTTATAAATAATAAGTTCATTCAAAATGATCAACTATTGTGATTCATCATTCAGCCTTAATTATTACTTTTATTTTTCGTTTATTATGGTTTTATGTGTTCATACAGGCTAAACAAGGTTATCAACAATAAATGTTATACACATATTTATTACCTTATTACGTGAAGAGCTTAAACCTGTATGTCTGTTCTAAAACATGTTTTAAAAACATTTTATTTTTTTCACATTTTAACATCAAATCATTTTTTGGGCGCAGGCTGCATTTTTCATCTTTATAGACCAGTTTACCCAGGAAATACAGGGGACATTTTGTCCCGCCCTTCTGCAATGCACTTCCTGTGTCTGTATGTTGCCTATGTAAAGTCATCGTAGTGGACCGCTGTGGCTCACACAAGACACACAAAACGCACACCAGTTCAAAATTCGACCATTAGATGTCGCTCTGTGATCAGTTACACATCACCCCACTCTCTTTGTTCATCACTTTGTATAAATATTGATGAAATACAGTCAAAATCCGACTTGAAGTTACTCATTGAGTGGTGACATGTTCTTCTGGACCAACTGGTTGGCTGCAGGCTTTTTAAATAAAGCGGTACTACTTTTTGCGGTGCATTGTGGGATACTTTCAGTGCACTATTTAGGGTACATGGAGAATTCGGACACACCTACAAAATGGCGTGCCCCCCATATAGTGCACTATATAGGGAATAGGGAGAATTCGGACACACCTACAAAATGGTGTGAGAGAGCCGAGTGAAGTTAAGTACAACCATCGTCTCATGTTAAAATGTTTAATGCCTCTGTACTGTCTGTCTTTAAAAAATGTAATTAATTAAAAATATATATATATATGTGTAATATAACCTATGCGCCATGCAACCCCCTTTAAAACACATTTACATTTTTTTAAACGTTTTTTGTGGAGGGGCGCAGTGACAGAGTATAGGATATACAGTGCGCCCCACAGACCATAGGCCGAACAGTGGCGTAGGTTCTAATAGCCTCTCCGTTTTTTCTGCAATGTCTCCCCCCGGCTCTTCATCCCAGTTTCCGATTGATTCCTATCACTATCTCTCAATAATAACAGAATGAAAAATGGTGCATGCTTTTTTTTTTTTAACGCCATTTGGTCCAAGTTTATTTCAGGGTTAGTGCAATCGACATTCCTAGGTGGGTTTAGTTCTGCCGCTATCCACGCTGTTATATGAACACAGTGGGTGATTAAGATTAAGATACTTTATTTCATCACACATACATACATGTACAGTGAAATTCTTCACCCGCATTTAACCCACCCCCGAGGAGCGGTGGGCGACCGGGGGCCAACTCCAGTTTGTGAGCCAGTCCCTTGGCCAGGGCACTGAATGGAGAGGTTAAGTAGAACATGTTTTTGGTGGTGGGGAAACTGGAGTCCCTGGAGGAAACCCACGCAGACACGGGAAGAACATGTAAAATCCACACAGAAAGGACCTGTCCGGGTTGGGATTCGAACTCCGGACCTTCTAGCTGCTGACCACTGCGCCATCGTGCCAGTTTGGCTCGTCCTCCTCTTATTTCACTGTTTTCTGTCTCTCAAACCCCGCTGAGGTTGTTGGCCACCACTTGTAAGCTGCGATGTTGTAACGGGTGGATTAGCATCTTGAGTTCCTTGCTGTTGTTTGATAGCCGCTGGTTCTGCATCTTGGCCAGTGCAGCGTGGAGCGGCATGTTTGATCTGGTCAGAGCAGCCACGACACTACACTCAGTGCTGCAGCAGATCACGGGGGCTAGTGCCTAACCATTTAATTTAGTCTTAAAATTTATTTTTTGTTGTGCTGCCCAGTAGCTCAGTCGGTTAGGCATGCTGGACAGCACGCATATTCCTCAATGGCGTGGTGGGTCGGTGGTTCGAATCTTGCCACCGACGTATTTCCTGCATGTCTGTCCCCCATCTTGACCTGTTTCCGCTAACCCTAATAAATAAAGCTTGGAAAAAACAGCCTGAATGGGCTGAAAAAAAAACTTGAAAAAAAAAATTTATGAGAGCACTAGAGAAGATACGATATTGACAATTTTTTTTTTAAGTTATTTTTTTCAGGCGTCAGCGCTGTTTTTCCATCTTTATTGGATAGGATTAGTCGGAAACTGGGTTGAAGAGATCGGGGGTAGACATTGCAGACAAGTCGACGAGCGGAGTCGAACTCGCGACACTGCGGACGCTGCGGTAGACACATCGCCACTAACATGAATGGGGTCGCGTTAGGTGCGGTGTCTATAACCACTCGGCCAACGCGGACCGATATTGACAATTTTGATGAGTATACAATGGGTAGAATATGCAATTGCAAAATTGTATAATTGTATATTGCAAAACATTGTGTATTGTCCCACTGATCCTACTACTCCCATAACACCTGTGCCATATCCTCTGCAGGTTCCTGAAGTTCAACAACCGCATCCTGCGCAAGATCTTGATCAAGGACAACCGGGCAGAGTCGAGCATCGTGGCACTCTACAAGAAGCTGGAGCTCCAGAACGCCATGGAGATCCTTGACAACGTGGCCGGGGACATCAGTGCCACGCCCTCCGTTGTCTCACTTTAGTAAGACCCTTTTGTTTTTCAGCAAGACTGAGTGGACTCTTTGTACATTTGGGCCTTGATGTGTGTAAGATTCTATGTTTTGCAGCTGCAGAACTTTCATCTGAGGTTTGTGTCTTGCATGCAAATTCTCTTGTCTTTTTGGCTTGTCGGAAATTCAGAGAAGGGGTTCATACTTAGTATTGTAATGATGGGGCGCCCCCACGTGGAGGAGGGGGAGATACGTCTGGATGACATTCGACAAGAGGCCAGCCCGGCTACTTGCCAAGCATCGTCCAGCTGGTATTTGTACAGCGCTGCTAGCGACACCTCGGTTACCAATGGTTTTGTACCCAGCATGCCCCGCAGCACCCAGCCGCAGCGGCACTGTTCACTACAGTATTCTTATACAGTCTTGAATATGTACATTGGACAAATCAAATTGAGCAACACAACCAAAGCATTTCAAAGCCACGTCATACGATGTAAAACCACGTCACACAGATCATAGAAATTTAACAATGTGTTGTCGCTTCCAGCGAGGAGAAGAAGGATGCCAGTCGACCACGAAGGAAATTCGGCCGGGCAGATCTGCGGCAGATGCACGACTTGCTGTCCAAGAACATGTATAAGATCAGACAGAGGGTGAGACACACAGATACATACAGGCATGAATATCGTACAAATCAACCCCCAGGACACAGAATACACACAACGGCACAATTGGCGCCCTGCCCAAAATAAACTGTTGAATTCCACCATGTGTGTGTGAGAGAGAGAGAGAGATACTGAAATGTGTGAATTATTGATAATGCAACAGTTGGTTTATTACGGTGGCGCCACATATTTTTTTTTTATTTCACACTTCACAAATCAATCACAGTTGCAAGGTCATTCACATTTTAACCCCTCACCCCTCAGTAGTTTCCCAGTGTTCCTTCAGTGTTATTATTTAAGCATCTCAGTTATAGCAACTGCAGCTCCTTTCCATAAATCCAGTCTATTTGCTGTGGCTCTATTGATCCGTGCTGGAGAGATTTCCAATATGACAACGTCCAGAAAGTATTCCAGCCATTTTCGTGGTGGCAATTTGTGTGGTGGCAGCCAGCGTTGCACAATCAGTTTTTCTTTGCCGCCGTTAACCTAGCGAGCCATATCTTCCGTTCACAGATTTAAATTTAAGGCTGCCTGCGTGCTTCACGCCCTGCGCTCTGTAGCTGTGGCGAGTCTAGAGTCTAGACCACACGCTCTGCCCTTCAACCCCCCGCCTCACCAGCACGCTAAATGGCATCAGTGAGAAGCACGCAGGGGAAGGGTGGGGGGGGGCAATGTACGAGGGCTGCATTAGTGCCATGACATGATTAGTCAATCAGTGTGGAGAGACGCCAATTATTATTATTGCTATTGTTATTATTATTATTATTATACACATTTGTTGAGGGAACAGAAACAACCCTCATTACCAATCCAACCGAATCGTCTCTTAATTAATTTATTAATTTCTAACTTTCACACGTCCGATGAAAAATGAACGGAAACCCACGCCACATCTGACCTTAGCGCATCACGTTGAGCTACATTTCTGGTTGGTTAGCTGACACACATCATCGAATAGCAGACGCTGTTTGATATTTGTTCCTGTTCGATATCTCAGCAGCCCTTCGACATGTTAAAATGAAACTTCAACGCCAGCATTTGCCGCAGCCTGCGCCCCGGCTGCTTCCACACTCAATTTGGTGTAAAATGTGTTTTGTTTTTCGCAGAGACAGGTTGTGACCTGCTCAGTCATTTTGCTCGGGTGACATCAGCAGCCCCGGGTTGTCCTTTATAAACCACGGCGCATTGTGGGACTGCTAAACCTGTTTGGTGTGCCTGCCGGGCATGAAACACCCGCACAGGAAGCAAAGTGCTACAGACACGCGCTGTCTATGAAGTCATGGTCATTCCACCGTTATCGTTTCATTGCAACTGCTGCCAGTGGAAGTGAAAGTACCAACTTCACAGCAGCCCAGTTTCCAATTTAATCCTGTCACTATCTCTGTCAATCAGGGCTTTAAAAAGTTCTGTTCCGAACGTTCAAGAAGGCATATGTTTTTCGTTCTCTGTACAGTTCCGACACCAAAATATTGGTCCTGAATCGGTTCGCAACACAAAAACTTTGTTAATTCTTAAAGTTCCTTATATTGCGCAATGTTACGTTTAGATATAGTTAATACAAAATATATTTGGTGGAGTTTCAAGCTTCAGTGCAAATGTATTAACGTGAAACTGGGTTTAAAACATCATTACATTCGCTTCCTCATCTCTCCACAAGATGGAGCCCAAGATGCATGGGGCTTGATGACTGACAGTGAAAGTTGGATGGATCCATGTTCAAATCTATAGAGAACAGAAAAAATAAACCGTTTATAATTTTTATTCCATCCAAAATGTTTTTGTCTGCATCATTTTGTTACTTTAACAGACTGAGTAATATGTTGAGTAATTTTGAAATCAGGAGAACTTATTGAGTTCAGGGGAACTAGTGAAATATTTGATGTGAGTTACAGACTAGGATGATCTACCATATACCTCCGTCCGTGTGTGTCTCCTGAAATATATTTAATTAGGTTTGTACCTCACTTTAAGGTCTAGGTAAAAGATCACTGTGACTTCTGCAAGTCCAGGCGGAAGGAGGAGAAAGGAAGAGATAGTGTGGGAGATAGAGGAAGGTTTAACTTGCTTCACTGATCCAGATATCAAGATAAACGTGTCTGTATCCGTGTGTGTCGCAGACTGCAGCCTACACCAACAAACACACGCTGCCCAATGACGTCCAGACCAAGGAGATCCTGATCCGGCGCCACGCCAGCATTCGCCGCAGCCTGCGCCCTGGAAGCTTCCAGAGCGAGGTAGGAACGTCCTGCTGCGCGCACAATGTGCTATCTGCCAAATGTCCAGAGACATTTTAGGAGGCCTAAAACTGGTATCTATTAAGGTAGTGGAACAATTTAGAGGCGAGAGTCAAGCCACCCTGCCACTGAATATTTTGTGGCACGCATTGCCATGACTGGGGTCATTCCAATGCGCAAACTACACATAAACTGGCGAGAAGTGGGCTAAACCGTAAATGCTGCATAACGTGTCGGGGCTGAATTTCGAAATTCAATTTGTGGTCATGACCAAAAATTGACCAGCTCATCAAGTATCTGCAAACTGTCCATGAACGTTATGTGAACTCTTTGGGACAATGCAAGAGGATGTGTGCCAGTGCACGGAGAGTGCTGCAGTGCGAAGGATGACGTTATGGCATATTAATAAAAAAATGGATGATACACAGCATAATTACGTGTGCTCACGGATCGGCTGTCCCACCACTCACAAGTTCACTCTCAGTCGCCGAGATGCACCTCTCCCGTGGACGCGGTTGCGCATCAGAGAGCGGAGATGTAAAAACAAAACAAAAAAAACACCACTGCCACCAGTCGGTAGCCGCTCTATTTATACAGATTGGCTACAACTAATGTGATTCAGGCTACCCATCCGTTAACTATGCTTGAACTCATCGTTAACAATGCATGAACATTGTGAACACTGCGGGAAAATCCGGGTTCATGCCATTAAATACAAATCGGCATGTAAATGCATTTTTTTAGTGGTTTAGGAATTGGTCAAGGAACAATATTTCCACTAATGTCCACCACAACATGTGTTGTGTTACTGATTCATTGTAAGATTCCTCCTGGTGTACCCGTCAAAAGCGTCAAGCTTCCCGGCTTTTATAAATGTACTTCTTTGTTGATTTTCATAAACAGGAAAACTGCAGGCTTTATACTGCTCCCACTCCCATTTACCTTTTCATTCTGAGCTCTGGAAAGTTGGCTCTTTGATATGGGCAGAAAATGGTTATTTTATTCTTTGTTTTCACTTCATTCTAATTCCTTGTGAGGGGGGACGTCACAAAAAAGCTTTTGATTTGTAAATAGTGCATACACCATTGTCTATTAATTTTAAGACTCCTACTTGGCAGCCTGTTAGAGTTATTATGTCCATCAACACTTTTTTGTGCTGTACATTTTGTAAATTCTGTTGTACATTTTGTAAATGCTGTGACTGAGAACTAATTTTATCTCTGTGTTCTCTATTCAGCCCATGGACAGAGCGCAGAAGTTCTACTCTCTGCCTATTGGGCAGGGTCTGGATTCCCACTTACCTCTGAAGAGAAGGAGCCGAGCAGGTACGTTCAAACTGTCATCTTAGCCAAAGGTCCATTACCCCAAAATTGGATTTGGTCACATACATCTCACAAAAAACAGGAATGTTTAAAATGATTAATTTCTACATTCAATATGGTCATTAGCAGAGATGGTAAATCCAGTTCCAGGAAGTAAAAGTCATGTGACTTTTTAGTGACTGAAGAGCTACACTAATTAGGATCATTTGGTATTGTGCACACGATTTGTCATTTCTGGTCAACAGTCATAGTGGCCTAAACGATGTACCTCTTTCTCTGCTCCCAGCCGATGCAGAGACGATGTCGGAGATGGCTTACCCCTCCTCCCGGCGAACCCGATTTGCCACGCCCGTGCGCAGCTCCTCAGCCCGCGGGGCCATGATGCCCATGCAGCAGCTGGGAACTTTGTCAGAGTCCACCTCGGTCAATGTGATTAACGAGGAACCACAAGTTCCTGTGGCGACGCCCCGCCATCCCACCAGAAACGGAGGCGAGAGTCAAACTGCAGCAGAGAGGGATGCAGACGTAGACGCTGCAGATCCACCAGCAGTGTGGGTGCCTGAGAGATCGGACAGTACCGCTGCTGTGCGGAACCCTCTTCTACGTCGGCCTCAGTGGAACCCTAAGAGGCTATGAACCTGGGACCAAAGGTTTAAGCTCCAACACTTGATATTTTTTAACCAGACATTTTGACAACCGTCAAACCTGCTCTCAGGTGCCGATATCTCTTGACTCTGTCATCCTGATGAGAGACGCAATGTTTGCGAAGGGGAGTCCCATCATTGTCTTCGCTCAATGATGCTGAAGCACTATGGACAGGATATATTAGGCTTTCTCAAGACTGAAGACATATTAACTGTTTTTTTTTAGACAGCACATATTAACTGTTCTTTTAGACAGCATGGCACGATTTCAAGACAATTTGTCCTCTGTTGCTTGTCATTTTTTTAAACCACCGTAGGACCTGCCGCGTTGTGTGGCTGACATATACTTTTATCTATTTTTAAAATGTGAATTCTGTCTTAAAATAATATTGTTATGAAGTTCAAATTGAGTTGCATTTGTGTCTTAGAAGAGCTCTCGGCTTTGTAAAAGATAATATAAGTCACATAGAAGGAACATGATTTAATCCTGTCCTTTCACAGCTCCAGTATAATTCATCAACCTTTACTCATTCAAAGCTAGTTAAACCCCATTAAAGTATAGGAAACATAGGCTTTCACTGTCAGACTACAACATTTTGATCATACGTCCTTTTTAAAGGTACTTTAAAAAGGAAAATGTTCCTTGACACTACAATGTAGGGTCTATCATATTATCTGTGTGATTGCATATTTGCGATTGCATGGATTTTAATTACTGTAAAACAAGCCAACACTATGGATTTTTGAACTTTTGTTAACTTTTATTACTTGAACTGTGATATTTATTTAAATTAGTTTTGGTGTGAATTACATATGTTTCAGGTTAAGGTAAGGTACTTTATTTAGTCACACACACACACACACATACATACTGTACATACATATATACATGTACAGTTAGATTCTTCCTCCACATTTAACCCATCCCAGGAGAGGTGGGTAGCCGTGTGGACCTTCTATGGACCAGAAGAAGATTCATGTGGAACCAGGGCTGGTGCACCGTACATTTATGCACATAAATGTATTGTAGTACACATTTTCAATAGTTTGATAACAAAATGAATTGAGCAGCCCTAGTACGACACCTTTCTTTCGGAAGGTGTCGTTTCTTCTTTCTAACCGAAATACTCACAACATGGCCAAAGTTCAGATAATTGTATAATTCAATCCATGGAAAATTACAAGCCAAAAGATACCTTGGTGAACTCTACTCAAGCATAAGTTACTTGGAGAATTGAGCCATTAGCAGGAAGCGTTAAAGGAAAATGCCACGGACAATTCATATTGTAATATATTATACTGAAATATCTTCTCTCATCTTAGCCATATACTGATCTTGCCTGCGTAAGAGCACTCACTCTGCGAGCAGCGGTACTCAGTATAGCTTAACCATATGGACCCAAAAGGGGATGGAGATTGAAGCAACTAACTAACCGTTATATGTGTAGTTGTGTGACCACAGTTTGGTTACACAAAATCAAATGTTGGAAAGATTAGTTGTTATATCTATTTTTAGTTCCATGGATCCCTCTGTTGGTAACGGAAACGGACGTTTTCATCCGAGTCACAAGCGTTTTGCATGCTCTGTGTGTCGCAACTCAGTACCTCCCTCTAGCGGATTTCATCCGTATACGGACGAAGGTATAAATAGAAAACAACGTCTGGAACAGATTTTATCAGTTTCCGTATAATGATAAGGGCTTTAGGAGTCCCATTGACTCATCTAAGTGCACGGAAGAACGAATTTGTATATGAATTTTCAGTGGTAGTTTCCTTTTTAAGTATCCTGGGATAAATCGTGGAAGTGAGTACTGGAGTGCTGTGTCTTAGGTCCATTAGTTAATTGAACTATGCTAGTGTAAGAGAATGTTTGTGAGTGTATGTGCATGTAATGTATTTTGTGTATATATTGTAAATAATTTGTAGTTGTCTTTAATGGTCCGCATGGTATCTTGAAGGAAGTCCTTTAACCATATGTCCTGTGCCACAGTTTTTATATCGGCCTGCTGTGTTAATAAAATTTGTTTTAGATATGCCTTCCTGGAATATGTTCAATCCTTTGAATGCCACTGTTTTCTACAGTGTTACAGGTAGAACATGGTTATTGCTAAAGACACCAAAAGACATTTCTAAAAGGGAAAAGTGTTTTCATAGAAAGTTGAAATCTTCTACCTCATAAAATGAAAATATAAATATACTTTGTACACAGGGTTGGGGAGGTTTCTCTTTAAATCATAGACTGTATGATTTAGGTTAGTACTGTAGGTTGTGCTGCCGACTGCGCGCTGTCATTATTGAAAGTACATTGTATATTCGGGACAAGGAGTGATAGAGAGAGCTATACGGTGTATATAAGAGACCCCCAACACGCGACTTCTTCTGGTGGTCCTGACGCGTTTGTGAAATCATGACCCCCCCCCCCTCACACAATTAACCGATAATTATCCCGGCAATATACATTAAAAAAATAAATTAGGAAAGATCTTTAAATAGGTTAAAACAGGCTGCTAAGATTGGAATATTTGTATTGGAATTCCCATAGGCCTCGGTTTTCTGAGACTAGGCTCCACCAGCCTGAGGCCCATATCAACCCTGAAGAAGGCACAGACATCAGTCTA
>OMKY01118301.1:0-13649 GCA_900302395.1 Bregmaceros cantori | reverse complement strand
AATACACTGTGTATTTATACACTGAGTGACAAAATAACTTGAGAATGGCAACATTACATCAGCCTATAGCAGATGTTATCCGCAAATTGTCGGGAGAATATGCAGATGGTCCCTTATCCGGGCACGGAAGCGATGTTGAAATTCAATTCTATGCAACTCGCTGAACGCTAAGAACGGCCTAAAACAGTATTGTATTGATTACTTTTTGACTCGGGGCCTAGGGGGGGACGATCCCGCGGGGCGGAACTTGGATGGCAAATCCTTGGCGTCACTTGCCGAGGAGTTGGGCCCGCTGTGTTCGTTGTAGCGCTCGAATAAAACTATCTGTTGTTGTGTTCCTTATAGGCTACAGAAATGCACCAAAATTGAATCATCTTTTCTGTGTGTCATTTCCAACAACTGTACAAAATTTCATCCAGATCCGTGCACAACTTTTTCAGTTATCCTGGGGACAGACAAACCAACGCGACCAAAATCATAACCTGCTTCCCGGCGTAGCCCCAGCGCAGGTAAATATGTAATCCAGATGACTTACATTTATCCGGCCTTGTTCCAATGGCATTGTTGTAACTTGTTAATGTGCATGCAAACAGACTCCGTCTGATAAGGGGCCACACCCACTGTCATGTGACACGACATTACATTCGCAGAGCTCCTTTTTGCACATTAACGAAATTAAAAAATAATTGGAATGCATGAAATTGAAATCAGTTGATTAAATTAGCCTTTAGTTTTAAAACATAGTAATGGGATTACTGATTACAATTTCTAATGAGTAGCTTGTTGCTTCTGAGATCCCTTTCAAAAAGTAACACAGCCCTGATAACGTTCGGTCGAGTGGTGGTGAGGCTGTATAGGCCGTTTTGAATAGCCTTGGTGTGCTGTTGCCATGACTACCACACAGTCCCATGGAAAGGACACTCGTCGCACTATTGAAGTTCAGCTTTCAATAGCTTTGTCATTTTCCATCCCACACCTAAAGAAACACTGTGTTCTTTGGATTATATTTTGTATTATGAATTATTAAATGGACAGTGGTGAAAACCTCAAGGTCACATTGCCAATAAGAGTTGTAAGGTTTTGTCAATAGCTGCTGCTTACACTATACGAGTGAAACGCAGGGGTTTAATGCTTTCTGCCCACAATTTACGTTCTCATACTATGCAGTCCGTTCTTCTGACACTACACGATCAGACTGTTGTGTATGGAAGTTAATCTCTGTGTTAATTCTCCAATGAGAACTGGTGGCAAGTTATTTTTATTCATTTAATTCAGCCCCATTATACCCTACGGACACGGATGAGATGTGCGTGTCCGTTCCAGCCGTTGGTCTCTGAGTTTTGTGTTTATACCTCCGTCCGTATACAGATGGGAGGGGACATCCGATGATGTCACATCTTGTAGCCAATCAGAACAATGGAGACGTGACTCTACAAGTCACATGTCCATAACAGGACGGAGGTATAATGTTAGCGCATGCAAAACGCTTGCAACTCCCTACTGCCTCCACGCGTTTCTTGTACTATTGCTCCGTTGCACCCGTAGCTCAAGGGATTGCTAAGCGACTAACCTACGGACAAAATGACTGATGAAACTACCTATGGAACCGGATGAAAGCGCCCATTTCCGTTATTTACGGAGGGTATAAATGGGCCTTAACGCTTGGCAACGCATCTAGGCACATTTTGCCACCTGCTGGACAACTGGCATCATGACACCTTGGAATGATGCTGAACCTCAGACCCTATGCGCTCAAAACTTGACAATAAATGCTATAGAATGTATAAAAATATATAGATTTTAAAGTAATTACTTGTGCCACGGAACGCAGGTTATGTTTTTGGTCGTGTTGGTTGATTGGTTTGTCCCCAAGTGAGTTGTTGGAAATGACAAACAGAAGAATTGCTTACATTTTGGTGCATTTCTGTAGCCTATAAGTAACATAATCATACTTAATCACCAACTTACCGATAGGTCGCTGGGCGCCTACCGCGGTCACGTGATCAGATTTCCGGGTTGCAACGGCCGCTGGGAAATGTAGTTGGCTTGTGATGAGCATGTTTGCCGGTGGCGTAAATCGCAATCGTGCTACTCTAGGAGCACTTGCATTGATAATGGGTTGCCACACATACTAAAAGTACTATTTTTTTGTACCACTACGGTGCAGGTTTGCAATCTCTGATTGCTTCTAGTTTAAATTGTATTTACATTTTTTTGCGATACCTCTATTCAATGAATTGTTGACATTGCTTAAATATTAAATAAACTCCGGCATCCAGCACCGTGTTATGGCTACTGTTCTGTCTAGTCTCTTCCATGTTTGTGATTTTCATGAGTAGTGCGACAGGTAAATCGGTCCCCGCCGACACCACCCGATTTAATTTCAAACATGTTTGATATTGTCACAATTGATCGAAAGGTGTTTCTTCTCGTCAACCCACATAGATGACACAACGTGAGTTGACTGGCCCCGACTGGAAAATCGTGGCAAACTGTGCCAAAAACAACAGCCACTTTAGACAGATCGCAGGGCAGCACACACTTTAGTGCCCGTAGATCAGTTCACAGCAGCATTACAGCATTACACTCTTTTTTAATCCTAACAATGACGTGTGCTGAGAAAAAAAAAATTAAAACAAACAAAAGTTCAATTTCCATCTTCACGCCAAATTTCCAAGTGGGTGAAAATCAATGCTATAAGCTAGCACGGAGGAGTAAGCTAAGCTTCTATGCGCATACTAAAATTTTAGCAGGTAATAAGTGGATCGCTCAAATTTAAAATTGAAAAATGAACACATCAAGTCGTCAGTGAAAATGGCAGAATTGCTAGTTTACATTATTTTCCCTAATTTTAGGTATCGCAGCTTGACGTGTCCATGTACATATTACAATTTGCTCAGAGAGCACAGTGTACGAAGTAAGGTGACAAAGTGAGGGAGAGAAATTATATTCAAACAAACACGTGCTATATTGCAATTCATTCCAAACCAAGGCTTAAATGCCATTTGAGGGGGATACCAAATAAACCCCACACGATAATATGCACAGTCATGCATCGTCCACTAACCTTTCATGTGTTTTAAGCAGGGCTTTGAACCGTTATGAGTTCCACCAATAAATTGATGTTCCCGAACTGGTTAGCGCAAAAAATATTGTTCCCGGAACGATTAATTTCATCCCTGTCAGTTGAAACGCCGCCGGCCACAAGTTGTGCCAGGCGGTGTTTTAATTCAAGTTGACGCTCATCACAGCCGCGGCCGGGAAGGGACACGGCGGCAGAGACTGGTGGAGCAGCGGGCACTTATTTACTTTGAGGATCGAAATAAAAGCGGTATTAACTGGTTACCATTATTTTAAAATAAGTGTTCCTGTTCCAAGACATTAAAAATAATAAAGTTTCCGGTTTTGTTTCTGGTCCCTGGAAAATACAAAAAGTTCACAGGTTTCGTTCCTTGAACCGGTCCAAAGCCCTGGAACTTGTAAGGACACAGGTAGGGATGTCAGAATGTGACTATTGACAACCTCAGTCTTGGTACAGTGAAAGTGTGCTAACCCTTTTCCTCACTAAGAAATCTAGATTGATGTTTGTCTTGTGTACAAATGATTTCGAAACACAGCAGAATAAAACGAGGATCTCTACTTTATGTAAAACTTTACGCAAAGATTGTAAATCAACTGGAAAATGACCACATGGCATTTTCAACATCCTAGCATGATTACTAACCCCAAAAACAAACATAGAAGATGTATATGTATATAAGATGTTTTTTCACCTGTACCTACCAAAGTCTACTTGGGGCTGGCTATAGCTCAGATGGTAAAGCGGCTGTTCCAATGAGAGTTGAAGACCGGAAAGGTTGTAGGTTTGAATCCTGCCACCGACAGTCTCCCTGCCAGAGAGTCTTTAGGCAAGTCACCGAACCCCAAATTGCTCCCAATGGCTGATGGTTGAATGCCTTTCGTGGCAGCTACCACCATTGGTGTAGCATGCAGAATGAATGCATCGTCCACGTGCTGCGGTGCGTTGGTTCTGGCTGGCCAGGATACTATTGGTGCGTGAATGTGTACTTAAATAACCCCAAAAAAGAATCAAAGCAAACAACTCAATTTGTTGTATTTAGACTTCAAGGGACGGGGGGAGGGGGCGCTATTTTGACATTCTTTGGTCCACAAAAACTGAACGATTAATCAAAACCATGAAACAGCAGATTACGTGGCAATGGAAAGAGTCATTGCATGCCTTCAAATATCTACACAGCCACACAGATATGCACCATACACAGCCATAAAAAAAGGCATCTCAGAAAATAGATTGGTGCTTTTAACACGTCAGCAAGAATACACAACACAAGAGTAACAGCAGTCAAAGGAGTGTTGACGGTGTTGGAGACAAATAGCCAAAAGAGGAACAGCAGAGAGGGTGGTATGGAGTTTTTTGTCAATGGAGTCAACATGAATATTGAAAATAAACCGACACTCCGCAGTCTCCACTTGGCAAACCCATTTCCAAAAACATCCTGCCACGTTTTGGTTCTCTCCAAGGAGAAATTAGAATGGATGCCACTGGCATTTAACTCATTCAGTGCCAAAGACGCGTTACCGGATTTTTAGTACCGCTGAGTGCCAAGTTTTATTGCAAAAAAAGGAGATTGGGTGCAGTGCCTCTATCTGACCACCAGAGGGTGCCCTACGTCGCCTCTTGGCCCATATAAAGGAAGCTTATAGCGGCGCGGTTTACTGCCACCTAGTGACCATTGATGACGCTGCACCCGCATTTATTCAATATTTTGATAGAAATCAGCACTTTTTAGGGATACCCACCCACTATAACTGAAGAATGGAAACAGGTTGAAGCAAATGTGTTTTTTTGACACAGAACTTAATGTTCTATGGGTCTTGAAAAAACACATGTTGGAAAAAAACCCTGGCACTGGGCCGAGCAGAATTTGAAAAGGGCTGGTACTGAATGAGTTAAAGGTTCTATGATGTGGAGTGCAACAAGCCACTTATTTTTTTAGGGTCAGGTTAGATCAGGAGAAGGAGGTTATGGTTAACTTTAGGCGCTAGGTTTTTGGAGGGACCGCTCGTTTTGTGGAGTCGCACACTACATCATCATTAGCCAAAACAAGCTGATCCTAATCAGTGCAGCTCGATTGATCTGGTAATCAATGTCAACAACTGTGTGCACTGCACAGGGAGAACCAAAACGTGGCAGGATTTTGACTTTCTGGAACTGGAGTTTCCATTTCTGGATGGGGAGAAGATAGATGTTGCCATGTTCTGTGTTCATGTTCAGTAATTCACCATTTTTTTTGTTGCAACTATGACTGTACAATTTTGACTGAAAATAAAATCCAGTTTCTTTGAAGGAATAAAAACATCAAAAGCAAATAATTTCAGCATTGAAAATATTTCTTTTCATTTTAAATTGCAGAAAGTATAAGTAAAAGCACAACCACAAGTAAAAGTCCTGCCAGGCTCTGCTTTCAGCCCGATTCTGTGAGCAGGTCACTCAGCTGATCGACTGAAGAAGGGGCATGGGGGGCACGGTGGTGCGGTGGTTAGCACTGCTGCCTCACAACTAGAAGGTCCTGGGTTCGAATCCCAGCTTGACCAGGTCCTTTCTGTGTGGAGTTCACTTGCTCTCCCCCTGTCTGCGTAGGTTTCCTCCGGGCACCTTGGTTTCCCCACCACCAAAAACATGTTCTAGTTAACTTGCTCCAGTCAGTGCCCCTGGCCAAAGCACCGGCTCAGAATCTGTAGTTGGCACCCACTCCTCAGGGATGGGTTAAATGCAGAGGAGTAATTTCACTGTACACGAAAGTATGTGTGACTAAATAAAGTACCATACCCTTTACCCAGTGCGTAATTTGTCAAGCCGGAGGTCCTGGAGCGCTTGGGACAAGTAGCTCCCCCAGCTGAAGATCAGCTGGGGGAGCGGCCGTCAGAGGGCATGCTCCCCCTCAAATTAAGGACTGCCCTTACCATATCCTTTAGACAAGCTGAGCTAATTAGGATCAGCTTTGTGAGTTTTTAGCTACAGAAACTGGACTGCACAAAGACGGCACCAGCCAGACACGGGGCCACACGGGGGCCCATACGAGGCCCACAAACTCGCTTTGTCTGCAGCAGAGTAAGATTTACTATACTCATGATCCGCATCGACCCAAACCTGAGTCCATTTCAAAAAGGTCAAAGGTTAAAAAGCTCAATGTCACAAAGAGGAACAAAGGAGATTGTGGGTCGTAGTCCTGATCCGGGCGTGATCTGTTGAGTTGTGTGTGTTTGTGTGCGTTTGTGTGTGTATGTGTGTTTGTATGCCAGAGTCATTGTAATGGGTTTGTGGATAGTGGGTTAGCAGGTCACGCAAATGGTTGTCAAGAATATTTCAGTTCAGTTTATGAATTGAATTAACAGATAAATGATGCAGAGGAATAGGAAGTGATGTGTTAAGATTATTAAAAAGATTAGGGGGCGGGAGGGGAGCGGGGGTGAGGCTGAGGTGAGACAGAGACCACTAACTATATGCATTAACTAACATTAACATTAGGAAAAAATATAATTCCGACGGCCGATTCCTGATTTCTGCTTTTAAATATAAACTGTTAGATTACTCACGATTTTACTTTCAAACTAACTCAGTTATAGGTGATCATTGATTTGTCAACTAAATCACTGAGTACAAATCTGATTTTAAAATAAGTCTGCAACTAATAATAATAATAATAATTTTGAAAAAAATGTGGTAAACACCTAGGAATTCTATTGTATTGTCAGCAGCCTTTGTTCCAAGTTACCAGGCACTTTTTGTACCTCCTCTGCTTCCAAAAAAAAAAAACGAAAGAAAACCGGTTACTAAACATATGCTAACCGATTGGCGCCATCCCCGCGCAGAAGGGGAGGCGAGCCTGTGGGAACTCACGCCTACAAACAGGAGTAGTGCCGAGCAGAACTCTCATTCTGTAGCGGAGAAGGGGCTTTCGTTTTTCAGCTCACCTTTAAAAAAGACAGCTATTCATTAGGGCTGCAACTAATGATTATTTTAAGAGTTGATTAATCATTTAAATAATCAGCAACTAATCGATTAATCGTTTAGATATGTTTCCGTTTTTAAAATCCCAAAATATTCACAGCAACACATTAATTAATCTTGTCAACTTGAAAAGTAGTTAATTTTGGTTCACGTTAGCAAACAAATGTACAACAATTAAGTTAATTACCCAGCACAAAGTGATTACAATTAATTTATACGCTAATATTTTGATGGTTTTCTTTATAATCATGTTTCTTCATTAATAATATTAATCATATTTTAAATTTTCAGAAATGTTCAAGTAATATCAAATTTGTGTAGCCAATAGGTGGAGCAAAAAACTGCTGAAAATGATAATGATTCAATTCCTTGGCGATTATCGATCATTGCGTTAGTTGTTGATTAATTCCATAATCAATTAGGCATCAATTAATCGACCAATCGTTGCAGCCCTACTATTCATGCATATAGTTAATGGTTAAGGTGAGAGGGAAGCGACCAATTACACACAGCACTGGTGAAAGAGCATATTGGTCGCAAACAAGTCTTCAGAGTCACTCTCACTACTAAGACTACATTTTGCAGTGGCAGTTTATACTAGAGTCAAACCGATATATTGGTCACCAATATATATGAGGTATATGAGGCATTTTTCGATATCGGTGCTGTATCAGTATCAGAGAATTTCCCTGCCGATACGGAGGAATCTGCAATATTATTGCAATTGCATGCACGGTTAAAATTCAGACATTAGTCATTTTCCCTACAACTGTCCCGTTCCCCTATATAAAAATAACATTACATATTGATAACAATCTCAATATAAACGACATGGCTTTTAAATGGAGCGTGTGAGTGCCATTATCCATATACGTTCCATGAGCCAGGTGTCTAATAAACCTAAGCAAAAGAACACCAGCAATATGTGGCATCACCTGAAAATTCTAAATGACGATTCCATAGAAATGACTATACTAAAAAAGTGTAACTTCTTCTCAACTCTGTTAACAAGCTGGTTGACTATTGACCGACAACACTTTTTGTTTCAGGTACTTGCTTTGCTTTACAGCTGTAAAATTCACTATATCGGTAACATATCGGTGAGCGTTATTGGTATCGGTCCACCGGGCAAGAATTGGTAATCGGTATCAGGCCAAAAAACGTATATCGATCGGTCACTAGTTTATACGAGGACGATAAAGAGGGGAAAAAAGTGTTTCATGAAACATGCCTGTTGTTTGTCAGTGGTTGTGTCGGAGCACAACGACGCAAAAATCTTGAAGACGCAAAACTCAGACAAAGTCTTGAGTGAGAAGAAGTTTGAAAACGTCGCGGGTTGCGCCTGCATATAAACTACTGAAAACAGAAAACCTGGTTGCATGCACGTCACAAACTACATCACACCCATGCACCGAGCGCGCACCTTTGCTAGCACGTCACATACAGTTACATGCCTCCATTTCGACATTCCTCAGTTTCTACGGTTCTCTCCGCCAGCTTTATTTGGATGTTCCGCGGTTCCAACATGGTACATTTGCCTGGCCCGACAAAGAAGAGCTGCCATTCCGACATGGAAGGGCCGCGGGCATTCCAGCATCACCTACACTTGTGCATTCCAAGTTTAAGACGAGGTGCCACTTTTGATGACTTTGGTGCATCATGCAAACATTAATTTACCGTTCTGATTCCACTGCGATCCTGCATAGTGTGCCTTTAGTATGAGTGACTGTTTGAAGCAGCTTGTTTGGGACTGATACATTACTGCTAGCGTGTATTAGCTGCAGCAGGTCGCTGCATTCGAGTTGTTAAGTGCTGAAACTCCCACCAAGAAACATTGTACGAAAGGGCACTAGGAGCTTCCATAAAGAGAAGGAATGGGAAACAGGAAAGGTGCACGGGGGAAAAAAAAAAACAAGAGGGAAGGTGTTATTTAGAAATGGCCGTGTTCCCGGTGATGACCGCCCTCCCGGTGGGCCGCGTGTTTCCAGTGCTTCCGGCGCTCCCTCCTCCCGTTGTGGTGGTGGCGTCGGTTGCGGTGACTCCGCCTCGCTGTCAGCCATGAAAGAGAGACAGGAGTTTAGTGTCCACTGTGTTGGAACATTCTGGAATTGACATCTTGTGCTAGCCGTGCCACTCCTTACGCAAACCGTCGTTTGACGATGACAAAATCATAAACTCTATCTAATGGAGTATTTCTCCATAGACCACATATGGATAAAATGAATTGAATGACAAAGCCGCGGCACCAATCAATTGCAACCGACAAGACCACAGCCATATTGATGAATTATCCTGGTGAGCCAACCACCACATCGTCCACGCATCGTACATCACTAGACGCTTGCATTGGGTCTGGCAAAACCAGGGTTGGAAAAAAAAAACGTGTCAATGAAATGTTGTTATCCAGTCACAGCGCAGTAGGTGGGACAAGCGGCGTGGAGGCGTGGCAACCAAACACCACCCACGTCTTGCGTAGCCTGTACTCCCACCACATCCGCGCTGATTGGTCGATTGATTTCGTACCGACGACGATCCTGATTTTCCAAGACCCAATGCAAGCGTCCAGCAATGTGCGATGCGTGGACAATGCGTTGGTTCTGGCTTGCCAGCCTAACAACAGATGGCAGCCTAACTACGTTGTTGTATTTGCCCCTAAATAACGGTCGTGAAGTGGACATAGTACCACCTATTTGTACGTATACGTACACTTCACGTACGTGATACCAGCAAAATGAAGTCACGTGCAACAGCCCTATTGATGAATTATACGACCACTGCGGCATTATTGAAAAACATTATCTATTCAATTTCAACAGTTTCACAAAATATGTGGACGCCTGTCTTACTTATAGCTCCGCCTCCACTAAAAGACTTCATAATCCAAAGGAACTCCTCAGCCAGAAGAGACTGTCAAGTGTCATTTAGGCACA
Organism: Bregmaceros cantori; assembly: GCA_900302395.1. Lineage (NCBI taxonomy): Eukaryota > Metazoa > Chordata > Actinopteri > Gadiformes > Bregmacerotidae > Bregmaceros > Bregmaceros cantori. The sequence continues at coordinate 3,686 of OMKY01118301.1, read as the reverse complement.
CCACATTTAGCCGTACAGTCTTCTCAGTCAGAGCCACCCATCCATGGAACAGTCTCCCTGCTCAAATAAGGGAAACCAACAGCTATTGAAACATGAAATATAATCTTAAAAAAATGGCTAAAGGAAAGCCAAACCTGCAGCCACTGATCTCATCCATTCCATCTACACAATCAATCTCCTCATCATTTTGTGTGTGTGTCTTTTAATTTGTAACTTCTCTTGTCACTGTTTTTGTTTTTGTAATTCATGTATGAATGGTTTTATTGAGTTCACCTCTTTTGACCTGCCCAGCAGGGCCGTTCCGCCATCAAAATATCGGTCTTGAACTGGTTCGGAACATAAAAATGTTGTTCGTTCTTAAAGTTCCTTATAGTGTGCAATGTTAAGTTTAGCTATAGTTTATACAAAATATATTTGGTGGACTTTCAAACTTCAGTGTAACTGTAACGTGAAAACCGTGTTTAAAACGGCATGACATTCGCTTCCTCGTCTGTCCACAAGATGGAGTCCCAGATGCTTGCCGACTGACAGTGAAAGTGGATGAAAGGAAAGGATATGTTCAAATATATAAAGAACAGAGGAAAATGTCCCTGTCGTAAATAAACAAATGAATAAATAAATAAATAAATAGGTCTTATCACTCACATTTGTTACAGATGATCTTGGGCCGGTCCCACTTGCCGTTGGCGCGGCACTTGGAGGTGGGCACGTGGCGCTGTACGTAGCCCTCCACACACCTGTAGCGCACCACGGAGTGGATGTCGTAGCGGGACCGCTGACGGCCCACCATGACTGCGTTCTCCACAGCGGGTGGCGCTCCACACAACACTGACACAGAACAGAGAGAACACAGGGACAGGAAAGGGTAAGTAGGATGCATTGCCCTAATGTGGGTCATTTTTTTTGTAAATGTAGTGTTGAACAGTTAATGTTAGACACGTTACCATAGTTTGCTTTTACCAGAGTTTCACTGACATTCATTAGTTTAGAGAGGAGCCAGGGCCACTGGAGCTTAGCTGTCCCACATTAGGCAGTGGCCCACATTAGGGCAATCCACCCTAACTACATTTGTTTTATAAAGCGCCTCTTGTAGACGAGTGTCACAAAGCGCTTTACTTTGGACACAGTAGAATAACACAGGTAATAGCCTATGCAGTCGTCTCCGCTTGCTGAGGGAACTACAGCAAGTTTTCTAGCTTGCCAGGCTAAGTGAGCTAAGCTACATGCACAAGATTACGAATGGGGCTGGATGCAGAGGTCTAACCGATTGCGACACAGGGCCAGCCCCACTCCCCAGAGTGCTTAGTTCTTTGTCTTTCCACTCACTGTCATATTCGGTGCATGCTCCTGTATACAGAGATGGCAATAACATACTCAAGTAAAATTTTCTAAGTATCTGCTCTTTTAGAAGTACTTTTTTCTGTGAGTACGTTTTACTAAGTTGCACTCTGTAGATTTTTAACAAAAATACCAAGACTTCTACTCCTTACTTTTACCAAAACAGGATCGTCACTTTTTTTCTTTTCTGCAATGCCATGGTAGGACTACATGTATAGCGTGCTACTCCATAATGCAGTACAGTAGCAGTTAATTGTTGTTTTCATTTTGTCTCTGGGGGTGCCCCTCAACAAAAAAAAAATCGCCTGTGAAGTGTTAAGGAAAATTTAGGTTTTGTACTTTGTACATTACACTTTTGAGTACACTTAAGAGCATGTACTTTGTACTTTCAAAAATACTTTTTTCAGCCTGTACTAGGGCTTTGCGATTTTGCAAAAAAATTAAATCCAGATTTGTGTCTTTGAAATCTCGAATTTCTGATTTCTTGAAAAAAAAAAAAAGAACAAAATATATCGATTCAAAATTCATATTTCAAACTTTACAAAGGGTGTCCATTTTTGGAGTTAAATTGAGACACCTCACCCTTTGGCTTAAGATTAATACAATTATCAATTTATGAACATTTCATTCACACATATAACTTGAAAACAGACCAGTAAGATTGTTATTATCAATGTTAAAAAGGAAATCCAATTTGAAGTTTTCACTTTTTCAAAAAAACAATTTCGATTTCAAATCGATTTTTTGCCCAGCCCTAGCCTGTACTTTTTACTTCACTTGAGTAGATATTTAAATCAGTACTTTGTAGTCTTACTCAAGTTGTTTTTTTAGAAATGTATTTTACTCTTACTCACGTAAGAAATCGGGATACACTTGCCATCTCTGCCTCTATATGACTTGTGCCTTGTCTCCTGTTTAAAGTCTTCTTTATAGCCAGTGTAATGGGCTCGTTGGAGCTCCAAGGACTCCGCGGCTGCCTTGGGGGGCGTGCAGCCTCCACTTCACGTGTTTATTGACGCGGGCGTCACGACGAGTCAAACAGTAACGTTATATAGATGACATTAGCATGGTGACAGACAGAGATGGCAAAAGTACCCAAATGTCTTAGTCGCGTAAGAGTAAAATATATTTGTGAAAAATAACTTGAATAAGACTACAAAGTACTGATCCAAATGTCTACTCAAGTAGAGTAAAAAGCAGGGCTCTGAACCAGTTCAAAGAACGGAAACGAAAACCGAAAACGAACAGAATTTTACAGAATTTTACAATGAGTGGAAACGAAAAAAGGTTTCTTCAACTGTTCCGGAGCAGAAACGGAACATTATGAAATCCACAAAGCCGGTTAAAAAGGTTTTTTGTTTTGTTTTCTATATATTTTAACATATCCGATGTCACTGTCAGGCATCAAGCCCGATTTAACTGTGGCTCCATCTTGTGGACTGACAAAGGAATATAATGGCGTTTTAAACCCGGTTTCACGTTAATACAGTTGCACTATATTTTGTATAAACTATATCTAAACTTAACATTGCTTAACATTTTGGTGGCGGAACGGTTCCGAGAGCGAAAACGTTAAACATAGGCCTACCTGAACCGTTCGGAAAGTTTTATAAAAATAATTTAAGTTTTAAAGCCCTGGTAAAAAGTACAGGCTCAGAAATATACTCAAGAAGCATTTTTGAAAGTGAAAAGTCAGGCTCTAATATGAACTGAAAAGTATTTTTGAAAGTATAAAGTACAAAGGAAAAAAACATAATTTGTATATAATATGCACTAAACCACCTAATGGCTGTCTCCCATATACAGGCCCATGTGCACTCTTGTCATTCTATACTCGCACTATACATATCCCTACGACCTACCAACTACCTTCGGTGCGCCAAAAAAAGTAACCAGCCTGTTTTGGGAAAAGTAAGGAGTAGAAGTACCAATATTTCTGTTAAAAATCTACTGAGTACAAGTAAAAAGTCATCAGGAAAAAAAGGACTTCTAAAAGTACAGACACATGAAAAAACTACTTGAGTATTTGTACTTTGTTACTTGCCATCTCTGGTGACAGATCAGTAGCAGCTATGTGTCCCCATGCGTCTCAGCATGTTCAAACCAGTGTGTTTATCCCGTGTCTCGGTTTAACCAAGATAGGAACTCCAGAGATTCAAACAGGCAAAGCCCTGGTTGAATCTTAGCCTGGGCTCAACCCGGAGGAAATCGAGTTCTGACTCGGTCTTAGCTGTCTGAAAGTGCGATTCTTGAACCCGTTTCGCACAGAGAAACAAAATGCCTCACCTGTCCTTCATGTCGCTCACCAGTCACGCCAAAAATCTAGTTTGATGTCGGGCCTATGGCAT
>OMKY01118298.1:0-10000 GCA_900302395.1 Bregmaceros cantori | reverse complement strand
CGACTCAGTTTGGGACAAGTTTAGTTTTAGTTCGTGTTTTTATACGCCCAGATTACTGCAAGTGTGGAACGTTTTTCGACGGGTAGTTTGAAGAATACGTCGACGGTGGGCAGAGACGCCAACATGCTAACGTATTTGGCCCGGCCCCATGGTCGCGGAGTGCGAAATCTGGTGAATCAATTCTGTGTAGTCGTTCAGCGTTGAAGTTACACACGTTGGGATCCTGGAGCTCAAACAAGCCGTTTATTATGTCGTCAGTTAACAAAACTGAAAACATAAACTCACAAAACACACACACACACACACACACACACACACAAAGAAAATCAGGACAACTTTTTTAAAGGAAAAAAGGTCTTAGCTTTTTGTACACTTTTTTTTGTACTACTGCTTCCGTTAGCAACCGAATTCCATATTTATTACAAAAATCAAGTTACAGATCTGTCGGTCATATTTCTAGGACAGATTTTACATACACCCATCGACATTCTGCTGATGGCAAATAATAACTAATAACTTGCTAAGCCATATGCTAAACGCAACAGTGTGGGGAATGTCATTGTGACTCAACGTAATATCATCTTCCTCATCTACATCTGTCTACAATACAGACTTGAGTGTGACGTCAGTTCTTTTTCTTGTCTCCTGAGGTATAAAGGGCATTTTGATAGAGGCTGGTCCCCATATTTTCCGCCTACCTTCCATATTGGTGACCCAATTTCCACTTGACCAGGAATTGAAGCACATTTCGTTTATGTAAGACGATGTCTGAAAGCTTTCGGAGTGATCGTCATTTTGGTTGTGTTGTCATTCTGTTCTTTCTGAGCCATCACACAATGGTGATTAATGGTTCATCTGACTTTTTAAAATTTTGTTGCCGTTCCAGGAATAACTGAATGAGTTTATTTGACAGAGTAAGGACGAGTAGACTTCAAGAAGCAGGAGATGCCATCATTTTTTTTCCAATTCTGTTCACTTCAGTCTCTGTTCCTCTGGTCTAGTAACTAGTTAACAAGTGAGCAAGTAAACCAAAAACAATGGGATTATTATTAATGAATAATATTTCAGTAATCTTGGATTACTGAAATGATCCTGTTATAATATTGCGTAATCCAATGTCCTGTACCCGATAATTGCACGGGTCTACCTGTAGACATTTCTGGAATCTAGCTTTTGTTTCACTTGATTGGATTATTCCAGTAATCAGATCTCATGTAAATTGATCAGTTTGTCTTTGAGCATATAGTGTTATAGTGACGCCTACTTTTCCTCAATCCATCATTGAGAAATGTAGGTAGCTGTTGAATAGTTTGGTGATCAAGTATGGTGTCACCATTTTTGTATCTTCTACTGTTGAGTTCAATCTCTTACCGCTTCAGCTGCAGTAGCATTTTTGTTGCAATTCTCCTCGCCACTGCTCTGTGACTCGACACGTTTACATGGCACAATTTCGAAATATTTTTTTTCCTGACCAGCGTTCGTCGACTCCGCTCTGTCTCCCAGTGGACTGTTTACATATACACAACCACGCCTACCTCCGACCTTTCACCTCACACACACACACACACCTTTCCACCTCCCATTATATCATACGCACACCTTTATCCCTCACATGACCCTACCTGCACGCCCACACATTGTTCTTTGAGCAATCACATATTGCCGATTAATCACTCGCCCAAAACTGCCGCGGGTCGACAAAACTAGCCTTCTTTTTAGTGCTAGCTAGAACTAATGATTATTTTGATCATCAATTAAATCAGCCATTTTTACTGATGATTAATCACTTAATCTATACATTTTTCCTTTTAAATTGGAACGATTATGTATTTCTTTGCGACCCATTTGTACAATTCTTTTTGAAAAAGATTTTTTCCGAATTGGCTGGAAAAGGGATGAAGAAGCGGGAGGGGACATGCGGCAAATCTGCCGGTGATGGGAGCGAACCCATGATTCTCCGCACCATCATGGCATATGTGTGCTTTGTAGTGCACTCACTCTTAACATACTGAGCTACTGCGGTGTGCAAAATCGGAAGGATTATTAACAAAGAGTTATTGATATTACCAATGTTGAAAAACATATATTCAACACATCTGAGTGGAGGACTACCAAACAAGGGAACGATTGATCACTGTCGATTAATCAATTTATCAAATTAGTCGGCGATTAATTCAATAGTGGTTTCTGCATTGTACACTGCTGCTTTCTTGAACTACCATGTCTTCATTCAAAACTTTTTTTTCACATTGTATGTTTAACATAATATGTTGAACAAACATTTTGACCTTGTTGGTCCCAATTCCCAAACAATTTGCCGGTATCTGATATTTGCTCAAATCTTGAATGACATTCACTAGTGTATCACCGATCCTCAGATCGATGATCGGGGGGGCGATCAGACTTTTTTGGATCGGGACTCAGGGTTTTGTCGCGATCAGTATCGGTAAATGAGTTGGGAGCGTGCAAATGAGTGTTTTTACTATGACCATTACTGAACAGATTGGGTACTACCAATTTTTGCAGGATTAGGATTTAGGACTGTGTATCGGGGATCGTGACTCAATCAAATCAAAGGATCCGGAGCAAAAACGTGATCGGTGCACCCCTATTCAAAACGCTTTCAAATTGCATCAAGGCCATTATTGTCAACCTCTGCCTTTTCACAACTATTTTTTTAAAGCGAAACCATTCCCTTAACCAAAACAATTGCTAGGATAAAAATTGCTGCACTCTTTCACACCTTTTTATGAAGAGCTGGGATCGCCGTGTCAGTCGTATAACGCCTTGAAGGGATGCTGTAACGCGGCTCCAAATATTCGACAAGATCCCGAAAGCCGTTGCTGTCGACCACACTGAGCGGCTGATCATCCAGGACAATAAATGTTACATTACAGCGCTCGGCTGTAATGTAATTACCATTAAAAAATCAACAAACTTGTTTCTTTTGGGGGGCGGATGTCTTTAAGTTGGTCTAAAATCTGAGGAATTTTTCATAATGGTCTAAAAAGGTCAAAAAACCAGCTGATCCCTGACTACCCTAGCTAGAGAGGGAACTAGGGAAGAGTGATGGAGAGATTAGAAGGGGCCTTGAAAGAGAGGGAGAATGTGACATTGATTTTTGTGAGTGAAAAGGCGGCTTATTCTCTGTGTGAGTGAACTGCCGTGGAATGCTAGCTTGCTGGCCAGCCGTTGTTCCGCGCATGCCGAGAGAGGGGAAGAGCGAAAGAGGGGGGGGGAGAGGGGAAAGAGGCTGGCTAGCTAGTGGAATGCAGTCCTCGGGGAGGCCGCCGACTACAAGTCCCTCTTTCCTGGGCCTCTTTTCTATGGGACAGGGCTGGCTATCGCCACTCCGTTTCCCCCTCGCAGCTAGGGGAGGTGTGAATCCTCGGTCTGCTAGCTTTTTTTCTTCCGATTCGAGAGGAAGAGGGCATTAATCTTTCATCGTGATCTCTTTCCTGCTCATTGAACAACTTGGAATGGTCTCTCCCAAACGCAATGTCTTTTGTATATAATTCCAGGTAGGAATGCAGTCAGCTGAATTTGGGAAAAAGAGCTGCCATATTCCTTTCACATTTTACGGTTCGTACTGTATAAAACCGTACATTCATACTGTATATAAAAAAGGCCTTATGTGCCACAAGGCACGAAGTGGATAAGTAACGGGTAGGTAATTATTTGTGTATAAAAACACAAATAATTTCTTCCCTCTGTCCACAATTGGTCCATAATATCCCAATACTTTCAAGAGCATAACTGAATGAACCCATATAATTAACAATGTTTCCACTTTTAATTATTTCCTTCCAAGTTAAAATAACTGCTTTGTATGGTACTGTATATATTTATGTATTAATGATCAATCGATTATAACGTATGATTAATCAAAATGCATTTACCACATTTTGGTGTCCCTAATACACATACACTGTCAGTCAGTGGTGTGGCTCAGGTGAGGCTCCATCCACTATTAATAGCGCAGTCTTGTGTGTTCTCTCTGTGGGTGGCTTACTCAAGGCTTCCCACTGAGTACTATTAGCCTGAAGCTCCAACACGCCTGTGGGGAGTCCCCCCTAATGGATGCAGTCTCTAGAGTCTCTGTGTGAGAGGAAGGGATAATCTCTGGAAGCATTCAAAAGAATGTTCGATGGACCTAAAAAAAAATTTGAAAATACCTTGTCTTGTACAGTTTTTTTTAAAGTAGTCACATATAATCAAAGTATAGCCTCTATTGTAATTATCAGTATTCTAATTATTATAAAAAAATGATATACTGCGTGGCCGCATCACTTTTTAAAATAAACCTGGAAAAGATTGATTCACAAAATTTTGCCTCAATTAGTTTGCACCAGGGTAACTAAATAGTTTTACATTTCTTGGTTAGGTATAACAGAATCTGATAAAATGTCATGACTATTTGAGGATTGTTTGAAAGTAGCAAGTGTTGTTGACTAATAATTTCATACATCGACAACCAATAGACTATTAAAATAATTGTAAAATTGTTAGTTGCAGCCCTGTTGAGTTTTATGAACTGGTAGGTCCATTTTGTTTGTATTCTATTCCATCTTCCAATGTTCTGCTGTCATTTACTTTCTGATTTATTTCCCCAAAATATACTTTTAATTCTTTTGCCATTTTTATTTCAAAACCATTCCGTTGTGTGTGAAATGCTGCTTTACCAGTATTTAGTGTATGACCCACTAACTAATTTGCCGGCGGGGGTGAATAAAGCGATCTGGGCGTGTCGTGTACCACCGCACCCTGCCTGGCCTTTTTTCAGAAAGCTTGTTTGTCTTGTTGCTGTAGAACATAATTGGGCATCATTACATTTTCCCCCCCAATCCTGAAATTAGTTTTTTGATTGTTTACCGAACATGCTGACCCCGCTCTGAACTCTTAGCTTAATCCGATCTCGAACCAGCTCGTAGGCGACACTTTGCTGATCGTGACTAACGATCGCTTCCTTTCGTTGAGAATGTAAGGAATCATCATTGCGATTATGGCTGCAAATTCATGTCGCAATATACTGTGCAATTCCGCTCAGTATTTTTTTTCTAGCTAAATTAGCCTTTAGCCTTGGCACGATCAAATGTGTGTGTACATCGGTGCACACATTTAATCCTACTGGACGTCCTGCTCCTGAAGTTGGCACTGAAGTACTGAACTAGCGGTTAAGCAGTGAGAATGCAAAGCATTGACCAGGAAATGTACCAATCATAGCGGTACATTTTGAATTTGTTAACGGTAGTAATTTATAAAACCTCCTAAAACTTAATTGTTACCATTCTGAGATGGTTTCGTGTTTTTCAATGCACCAAAATAAGCAAATGTATTGTATAGTGAAGGTAATCTGTGTGCACATGCGATAGACTGTCAGTCATTAACATCTCCAAATCTCGCCATGCATTTGCACGGCAATGGAGATGAGTCACTTATCGGGAGTAATGAGGCATTAACACACGTTTAACATATCAACTGGACACACCCATAAGGCTATCTGAATGCACTTCAGTATTTGCAAATAGTCATTATTTTGATTGGTGAAAACGGAATCATTTTTTAAAAATAAAAGCGGAACTTTTTTAGATTTGGGATTTTTTTTCCTTTCCTATCATCAAAATACAAAAAGCTGTCGTTTAAAAATCTCAGTTTTGGCTCTTTAGACTCAGTTCAAACAGTTTGATTACTTGATTTGTAACCGGCTGATGTGTGACGTATTGCCAAAGAATCGGTTGAAATTGTTTACTACGTTTGCCGTACATGTGCGGTATGCATTAATTAAGTAAAATCTTTCTGCCCTGTATTCGGTCCATAATATCCTAACATCTCCATGAACGTTATGACACCCATGAGAGAATAACACCACTTCAAGGTTTTATGTGTTGGAACATGTTTTAGTTTTTAGGCAGTTTAAGTGGTACTGCACCATGCTATCCCTGCTGGTGGAGCTCTACTGCCACCATTAGCCCTCTACTGGGCTAATGGTGAGGCCCTTTCTCATTTCAAGGGGAATTTACCGCTTATCTGTATAATTATAAAACTAGGGCTGCAACTAAGTTATTTTAATAGTTTTAGTGAAGCAATTAATCGATTAAGATTAGATATTAGATATTGTTACTTTTTCAGAAACAACATCCCCAAAATATTCAGAGACACAGGAATTAATGTTGTCAACTGGAAATGTTTTCAATTTTGGTTCATGTTGGCAAACACATGTACAGCAATGGAATTTCTTAATTACTCTGACACAATCTTACAAATAATTTATAGGCAAACATTTTGATGGTTTTACTTCATGTTCATGTATTTATCCATGTTGAATAATTTAATCTTTTAAACGGCTAATTGTTGCACCTCTAATTAAAACACCTCAGAAGTTGTTAGTAGGGTGTAGTTGGTGTAGCAGTCTGAATGGTGGTAGCTACCCAAACGTTTGCCTTCCTCCCAAGTTTACGCTGCAGACGAGCGCCTCCTTGGCGACCATTTGGTGTTTGTGACTGAGATGGGGGTGGGTGGTGGTCTCTGCGCCATTTGGTGCGTTGACAACAAACCACCCTGGCGCGTTTGCCCACACGGGCTGAAAAGGCTGGAAACCCGTTTGTTGGAACTTGGAAGAGTTTAATTTTGTAGCGCGCACACACACACACACAAGCATGCGTCCCATACACATTCCTGGGCGGCTGACGGCCCGCGGCGCTCGTTTCCCCCGCGGAATGTGACCTGTGGGCAACGAGAGGAGGGGAGTGTTTGACACACTTGGAGGGGTCTCAATAGGAGCCCCATTTCATAAGATTCCCCCCCATACCCTGTCCGTCCCCCGCCCCCAGCTACCCCAAGCCTTCTGGTGTGACCACAACTCCTTTCTGTTTTTCCTCTCTGTTCTTTTTACTAAAATGTTCTTTTAATTAAAAAGTCTTTCTCTCTCTGTGGCAGGCTTTCACTCCAGCGTCCCGTCTCACTTTCTGTTGTGGATTGTGTCATTCATTCTCTCTTTCTCTCCCTCTCTCTCTCTCTCTCTCTCTCTCTCTGATCAATAATGGTGGTGCGGGCTTCTATTCATTCTTATGCCCTCCTACTCTTTAGTCAGTCTTTTCCTTTTACGTCTCTTTGAAGACCGCTTAACTGTTGTCTCTCCCTCTCTCTCTGCCGCTTCGCGCATCAATGAAAGGTCTTTTTGGCGTTTCCCCAAGATAATCAATACAATGTTTAGCATGCCTAACAAAGGACCAACAAACCACGCCTAACATGACACACAGGGTTCCTATGGGGTGGGTGAGCCTGCATAATTGGGTCTTTTTAAAAAAATGTATTTGCCATGTCAGTGGCTGCAATTTGGCCCAGAGAGGAATGTGAAATCTCCCATCAAAATGTCTGATAGAGCTGCAACTAACGATTTTTATGGTTGACGAGTTGCAGATTATTGAAACGATTAGTCGGTTAATCGGTTGGATACTTTTTTCTTTGAAAAATACTTCAAATTCTCAACTATTATAAGAAATGAATGCTGTCAACTTGAAATTTAGTAAAATTTTTCTCTTTATTTACCATCAAATGTGCTTCATCTGAAGCATTTATACCGTAATATTTCATGGTTTTCTTCATGTTATTTTTATCATTTATGTCCATTTAATGTTTCGTATTTTTGAAAATTGTGAATTCATCAAATTTGTGTGGATAAATGGAGAAACATCAACACAGAACCACAGACGATAATGGTTCAATTCTTTGCCGATTATCGATTATTCAATTACTTGTCGATTTTTAATCTTATCGATTGATCGACTAATCGCTGCACCCCTCCCTAATGTCCGATGACCTCCGGGGTTGGTTGACGTGGTCGTTTGTTGTCTTTTTTTTTTTTTTTAAATGGACGTAGAGATAGGTTTATCCATTTTCTTTCTCTTTCTCCCTTCCCTCTCGGTCTCCCTTCCCTCTCGGTGACTGTGAGTTTCACATCGCTGGGCCCAGAGAACAGGCTGTTCTGCTGTGGTCATCTGTTTAGCTGGAGATGATTATCAGAGAAGCCATGCACAGCCTGGGATGGTGTGTTTTTTTTTTCCCCCTTTCTTTCCACGGCACCTCAGCACTTTCTGTGGCCGGCCTATTAAAGCGTGCGGTTTCACGTCTCGAGTAGTTCTGGTGGCATTGAAAGCAGCAGGGCCTTAGCAATGCAGCGTTTTCATGTGTGTATTTTAAAACGGTAGGGGAATCTGGTGTTTTCGTGTATCGTCTTATTGTGGTCAGGATGTGAAGTAGCGTATTGTGAGCACGGTTGTTTTAAAGTACAAAAAATGTATTAAAGTTTCCTGGAACACAAGGCTTTGAACCGATTTTCCTTTGGTTCCTTCCGAACAGAAACGAAATTATAACGTTTTCGGTTATGAGCTCACCATTAAATTGACGCTCTTGTTAAGTACGGTTATAGCATAGCTTAGCCCCACAGACGCAGGCGTGAAGATAGAAGCAGCTATTTTGGTCCAGGGCTAATCTATGCTGACAAAGTACTGCGGTGTGCAGAGTGAATGCAGGCCCACAGGCAGGATGGGTGTGTATTGACTAAGTTACAACCAGGGAAGAACCTATTTTTTTCAAAAACCAATTTTTTTGGGCACAAGCGCCATTTTTCATTTGAGAGAGAGATGGACAGGATTAAGTCGAAACTGGGATGAAGAGACGCGGTGTGACTTTTTGGGTTATCAATCGGGAAGGAAGTGTCTCCTCTCCTGTCCCTCTTTCCCTCTATCTTGGCACTGAAAGACTGGCATGAGCGAGAGAGAGAGCATGATAGATGACAGCAGAGGCAAACGTGTAATAATGGTGGATTCTTTCCTGTCCGCTGGACTATATAATCTCTTTGGACTGTGGAATGTGCAGCGGGCTGGGGGAGAGTGCAGTGGTGGGTGGGGGGGCTTTCTCTCCCAGAAAAGTGTGAGGAATGTGATTCCAGTGATTCACCCCTCGCCAATGGCTTGTATGTCGGGGTGACCGTGCTCCCATCCTCTGATCTCTGCTATAACCGATTTTAAACAATAATTGATTAAAACGGCAGTGATGGTTTCTTGTTTGGCCTGTCCGCCACTCAAACATGTTAAAAATGTTGTTCCCAATGCCAGTCTCCATTCCCAGTGTCACGGTTCCATGCATTCTCGTGATTGCTGAACACTGTCCATCTGAAAAATGGCTGATCATCGGTAGTTGTATACCACATTTTTTTGGCAAATTATCGAATCGGTTTTTTTTTTCTTGATGGATCTGGACTGGGACTAGCGCTGCATTTTTCCAAGTTCCACTTTCCCGTGAAGACTGAAGTTTCATCTCTCCTCTTTTTCTACTTGTATTTTATAGCAGTCAAGAAGATCACTTTTCTGCAGAGGAAAGTTTTTCATTGTTCTGACTGTTGAGAAAATTGCCTCTCGCCAGCCGGTTTGGGTGCTACTAAATGTTGTCAGGAACTCTCGTCAAAGACTTCACGTCTCGGAAGTGATGGGGACATCATCTGTTTTTCCCTCACCACTACAGCCCCACTGCACTGGATGTCCGTTCCACATTGTTTCTCATAAAGCCCAGCTAATATGGCTTTCTGCTAGCAGTCCTCGCCCCCTTTTTTCCCCTGAAAAACATGTGACTAGAACAGTGGGCGTGAGTGTGGGTGGACCGCGAAGTGGGACGTCTTGTGGCGGTGATGTAACATGGCCTTTTTAAGCAGCAAAGACTTCCTCCTCCTTCTGGCAAACAAATGTTTGCTAAGGAAAGGAGGCGCGGCTCCCTGTGCTCCCTACAAAAGCCTGGTCTGTGGGGTGGAGGATTTAGGGGGTGAGGGCCTGGGTTGGTGGGGGTGTGGGGGCTCCACTGTGGTCGGGGCATAGCCCGGGAGAACGGCTCCTTTTTTGCACGTCTTCCACACAACTTGCGGAGTCACATGGCCGCCATTTTGTTCCTGTGGTCCGAGTGCTTCCTGTTCAGAGTGACAGCAATCGTTAAAAAGTCATTGTGACCC
>OMKY01118295.1:0-10485 GCA_900302395.1 Bregmaceros cantori | reverse complement strand
ATAAACCGCATGGGTAAGAGGCGGAGTACTAAACCAGAATGGAAGTCAAGCGATACTCAGCCTCAAGGTATCCATGATAATGCCAGCAGGTCGAACGGCATCGATCTGCTGGAATAAATAGGGAAAGCCACGGCTGCTAGTCGTTAGCATTAGCACTCTTCTTCGTGGCTTCCGCCCGAGACGGCGCCCAGCGCCTTAAGGACTTAGCGCCCTCTAGCCGCAAGTCTCAGGCAACAACAAGTGGCGCCGGAGCGCCACCCATGACACCTTCACCCTACATCTACCCTACGCAGGGGTGGACTGGCACTGGCAGCATGGCATACAGGGCATTTTCCCTGTGGGCCAACACCCCTAATGGGCCGGTGATGTAACATTTTCTTTTTGTAATTGTTTTAGTGGTAAAAAATGGTGTTGTTTAACAACTTGTTCAATCTCCAACCGCACCTCTGTTCACTCGTGTAGTGGAAGCTGTGCAAACAAACCGCGGTGCAGCTGTCAAGATGGCTGCTGTTATGTCACATGGCCAAGCCCTATTATGGGCCGGTCTAAGTCTAAAATGCATTGGGTGATTTTTTCTTCCAGTCCAAACTTGGCCCTATGTCTCCTCTTTCAGCACCAACGTGATGTTTAAAGGTTCCCTATAGGGTGGATTGCCCTAATGTTGGCCACTGCCTAACGTGAGACCCCTATGCTCCAGTGGCTGTGGCTTCTGTCTAAACTAATGAATGTCAGTGAAACTGTGGTAAAAGCAAACTATGGTAATGTGTCTCACATTAAGTTCAACCACATTTCACTGTCCCACATTCTAAAGTTGCAAAAAATGGCCCATATTAGGGCAATCCACCCTAAATATTTTCCACAAATCATATCTGAATACAACAGTAAGCACAAGGATCTCTACTTGGAAAAAAATGTCATTACAATTTTGTAACCTTCTAAAAATGTAAGAAGCAGTTTTCTTTAGGACATCTCTGAAAATCTGCAGCACTGACAGAGCGCCCCACTTTGGGCGCCATTGTGACCGCCTCAAATCAAGAAGAAGTTAATCAACCTATCCCCAGGTCGAGGCTACATGGTCTCTATATGCGCCCAGTGCGCTTGGCACATGCATCATGGTACAAACTCCAACAGTCGCATATGGCCTATAGACACAGTGCTGACTAGACTAGCCTTGTGCAGTCTCATACTGACACCCAGCATCGTCTATTGTATACGCACTGCCCTGGAACTAGTGAATTAACCAACATACACTTCTCAGGCACACAGGTTACATTTGGCCCCGTATATATGATATTTTTTGGTGTGTTATATGAACATTTTTTTGTAAATCCTAGAGCTGTAGAGAATTGACTGAATGTATGTATGCAACATTCATTCAATCCTCTCAGCTAGCTAATCACACTAGAATTAAATAATTTCATGTGCCGCGAAGCAGGTTATGTTTTTGGTCGTTGTGTTGGTTTGTCCCCAGGATAACTGAAAGAGTTGTGCACAGATCTGGATGAAATTTTGTAGAGTTGTTGGAAATGACCAACAGAAGAAGTGATTACATTTTGCATTTCTGTAGCCTATACTTGATCACCAACTTACCGATAGATCGATGGGCGCTTACCGCGGCCATGTGACCAGATTTCCGGGTCACAGTGGTTGCTGGAAAATGTAGTTGGCATGTTCGCCGGTGGCGCCAATCCCAATCGCGCTACTCTATGAGCATTTGCATTGATAACGGGTTGCCACACATACTGCTAGCACTAAAAGTACTATTTTCTTGTACCACTATGGTGCAGGTTTGCAATCTCTGAGTGCTTCTTCTAGTTTTCTTCTGATGTTCTTTTGTGGCCACTTCAGACAATTAGCATCTTTTTATTCCGCGGTTAGTGGAAAGGGGGTGAAGAACGAGGAGAAGACATGTGACAAAGCACGCAAACCGACGACTCACGTCGCAATTGTGGCATACATGTTCCTAGCAATGCTCTTCCTAACCGGCTTACTGCACAGCATGGATTAAATAATTTCTAACAAATTATTATCTACAAAACCACAACTGTTCGGATTCACCCGGAATCAAATACATTAAAAACAAACAAAAATAGATTAAATTAGTTGCTGCATTTGAATAACATGTTCAAGGAATTTAAAATAATCTGATAGAGTATTTCATTTGGCTTACTTAGAAAAAAGCTTCCATCAAATCGCATTTTGTAATAGAGTAAGGAATTATTGCTGCATCGAGTACAGTCACAGTTAATAAGTTGAAAACGTATTTTCATTCAAGTCTCTGGGTGTGCCCAAGATATAAAATAAATTAGGCTGGGTTGTTAGTAATTTATTCAAACAATAACATTGACAGATTAACATTGAGAGTGCATTTTCCATCCAAAAGTATGTGTTAATTTATTTTTAGTACTTTGTACGAAAAATTTACTTTTGAGTGCATCTTAGAGCCTGTACTTTTTACTTTAAAAATTATTTTTGAGTACATTTCTCAGCCTGTACTTTTTATTTTACTCAAGTAAATATTTGGATCAGCAGCACATGGTAGTCCTACTGAAGTCGTATTTGTACTAATGCATTTTACTCATCTGGGAATTTTTGCTATCATAACGTACAATCGCCTAACCAAAAGGTGAATGCTGACATCTAGTGGTTCAAGTGAGGAGTCACAATGTTCTGCGCGTCTTGGCAGAGCCGAAGTAGGCGTGGCAGTATGTCGATGGGGGCGGAGTCAGCCATACCGTGGAGTGGTGGGTGAAAACAGCGCGGCGTGTCACCTGTCGTTGTCTATCATCCACCCGAGTAAGTGCAAAGATCTCTCCTTCAAAATGATCCACACTGTGTACTGATTAAACGCAATACAACTAAACAGTTTAACATGAAGATTCGTTTGCTGCCGAAACCTTTCAGCCGGAGGCTTCACTTTAGAGAGCGACCATGTGAAAACCTTGCTCACTCTGTCTTACCAGAGGCAAACACAAGTCCTGTATATGAAAGTAACGGGCTGGTGCAGACTTCGCTTTTTGACAATTCCCCCCTCTCCTTAACACAGTACCAGTCCAGAGATGGCAAAAGTAACCATGTAACACATGATGTAACACAATCTTCATCATTGGGTCCTCGTGCTTTAGATGCGTTTTTCACTGAACTTTGATACCACAAAGATTTTTTGCATCCCCTGCCAGAAAGTTCTTTAGGTAGATCGCGATCTACTAGTAGATCGCAGAGGGTGTCTGGGTAGATCTCCAGGCAGAACGATATATATTACCCCTGCAGCCAGAAAATATATAATATATAATTTATTCTAATGAACTAAATCTGGAAATATAGTTGATATTATACAACACCTTCTTTGCTCGACAACGTGGGAATAAATAAAATTAACTGTATTCACAACACATAGTATAAAAATATATGATTTGTAACGCAAACTTATATTCAACGTTTATATTTTAAACATTGGTGTTTGTGTGTAGATCTCACACATTTAAGTCATTTCAAAAGTAGATCTCAGCCTGAAAAGGTGTGACCACCATTGGTCTAGATCATCTTGTACCTCTTTCTACAAGGACTCAAAACTAAAACAGGTGCTGCCCAGTAGCTCAGTTGGTTAGGCAGAGTGCTGGAAAGCACGCATATGCCTTAATGGTGCGGTTCGAATCTCGCCACCGACGTATTTCACGCTTGTCTGCCCCCCATCTTCACCTGTTTCCGCTAACCCTAGTAAATAAAGCTTGGGGAAAAAAAAACATTAAAAAACACACTAAAACAGACTTGTACAGACTTTTGTTCACCCCGCATGGTTCCAGGCTCCAAAGCAAAGACGATGAAAAAATTATGAATCAATAAAAACAAAATGGAGAAAAAGAATAACTCATAACCTAAGCACTGTGAATGACACAGGAAGATAGTGGCCAGTCCAGGTCATGGAAGTTCGGGATTTCGAGCGGCGCCTGCTCTGCTACACTGCAGACGGTCAGCGGTCCTCTCTCCAAACTGTCCTCAGGCTCCTCACGGACCAGCCAGGAGATATAAACTGTCGATGTAAGTTGGCTCTAAACAGGACAAGTCTCCATCACGTCGGTGGTTAAGGCCCATTCATACCTCACGTAAACTACGGGGACGTGTGGAACGTTTCGCACATTCTGTCCGTTGATTTCGTACGTAATCGGAAACGGATCTTGGGAGCTCATGATTACGGACGAAGGGGTGAATATGGAGCAATACCAAAGGCCGATTCATACCCTACGTGTGGCCGATTGCGTACATAATCTGCCCGTACGTTCCGTGCGTTGCCGACTTCATATTCATTCGCAATAGCGCCCCCCACGTTTTTGAAGTATTGCTTCGCTTTGTTTCGCACGTAATCATAAAGGCCCATTCATACCTCACGTGAACTACGGATACGGATACGTTTGGAGCATTTCACACGTCCTTTCCGTGGGTTACGTACGTACATTGACACGGATCTGGGGACCTTATGATTAAGCGCGAACGGATGAAATGGAGCAAAACTACCAGAAAATCTGGGGGGCGCCATTGAGTAGAAATAGCTGTTTGTTGCACATCGTAACGTAAAAGACGCTTGGAGGTATGAAGGTGACGACGCATAGAACGTACGGACAGATTACGTGCGTAAACGGCCGCACGTAGGGTATGCTTACAGCTACAGATGAAAGTTGTGCTGTACTTTGAATGAGACCAAAGGTCTGATTTGGAGCTGGGTGTAAATGTAAAATGTTTGTCAATACTTCAGTAATAATATTTATAATATGACTTGATTTTAAAATATCATAATAATAAAAAATGTTGATGACTGGTTTACAAACCGATATAAGGCTGCTACCATTTGGTCCCACTCTTCGTAAACGCACTTCCAGTGTCTGTATCGCAGCCTGTGTAAAGGCATCGTAGTGGACCCAAGTGGCTGAATTTGTCACACAAAACGCATACCGTTTCAAAATCCACTTACTACAGCTTGCTCTGTTGATGATGTTGCTTTGTTGATATTGATGAAATACAGACACACAATTTCAAGTCAGTCATTGATGTAGCCACATCTAGACCAATGGCATGGCTGCATTCACTCGTAAGTCAGTAAACAAGTGACAAGTTACGCTCCACGGCCAAAACAAAAACAAAACGCCAGATTGCCGCAATCTCTTGGTCTCTGAGGTTTAATAAACGGGGAGTTTGTACGGGCTACGCAAGACGTGGGCGGAGTTTGGTTGTCATGCCCCCATGCCGCTTGTCTCCCCTACTGCGCTGTATACGACCATTTGATTTTTTAAAATGTTTTCCGACCCTGGTTTTACCAGACCCAATGCAAGCGTCTAGCAATGTGCGAAGCATGGACGATGCGTTGGTTCTGGCTCCCCAGGTTAGTTACAACCCACTTCTATAACTGTTATTCATTCTCTGTCCAGCCAGGAGCAAAGCCAGTGAGGGCTGGACAGCTCTTCACCTATCTTCACACCTTGGTCACAAGGAGGTGGTTGAAGACCTTCTCAAGGTGATGAGCTCACTGTTGCTTCATGTGACTACAGATTAATTCTGCTCTTGATTCAGATTCTCTGCTAACTTTCTATCCCGCTTTTTACAAAGCTGTATGGAGCAGCTATTTATATCCCGGAAATGCGGAGCGTCGGGGATGTAATTTGTGTTGGCCGTTGCCGCACTGTGCGGCTCCGCATCCGCCGCAGATCCTTCATGACAGGGCTATTCAACCACTTTGCTCAGAGGGCCACATTGTCAGAAATCCAATGGGCCAGGGGCCGGAGCAGATGCTGGACTCCACGCCCTCCCCTTCAGTAACTTCCGGCCTATTTGTACAACTTGGCACAAGGCGAAACCACATTTTCATAACTTTTATTTAAAGTAGCATACTTCCCATTAAAGGGGCTTCAATTCTATGCAACACTGGTGCTTTCTTGTTTGTAACAAGCAACATCTGAAACCACAACACACAAATAGACAGCAGCAGCTCACTTAAACGACAACACATTTATAGTGCATCTGTTGAGGTAGAAGAACAGAATCTGTTAGCCTTAACCCTCAACAACAAATTTCCAGTGCTTCTGGTGAAGTAAAGGCATGTCATATAAAACAAGTTTGACTCAGAATTATTCTGTCAATCATATTTGGAGCTTTCATTCGAGTGTTTTGCTGTCAAAAGATTCAACCTGCAAATGTTCCTTATCCACGAGTTGGACAACAGATGTCAAAATTATCTGCAGTGATTAGGGATGTTAATTGATAATAAAGAGTAAATTGTTTAACCATTTAAATCGATCAATTTATTAACAAAACACAAAATAAATCTAATAATTGTATTACAATAGATTTGCCGTACCTGTGCGTGCTACATCAATGAATAATAACAATCTCTTCCTTCTGGTCGATACAAAGTGCATAATATTATGCTACAAAATGAAAACCCAGAATAGAAGAACATCAACACCACTTTTTATTTATTCATTTTAAAAATGTTTTATGGCCTAAGAACACAGGCCCTTTTTTCAAGTTGCAGAGTTGGCTGAAAGGGGGCAAAGAGTGCAAATTGCATTTATTGGGAATGTTTCAATTGCGTTGCTCAGTTTTGTCCAATTTATGCATTAAAGGCCAGAAAAGTCAAGGTAGAAACAGTACATTAAAAACACACAACAAGCTCAACATACAAAGGACCGTGATCAATGGATCATCATCATTGCACTAGGACAGGACAATAAAATAATAAACGGATACATTTATAGATAAAACCATAGAGCATAATGAGTGAACCCTGATGAAATATTTCCCTGTCCTGAAACCATATCCATCGGGATGGATTTGGTTTGTTTAGAAGGGCAATCGCTTTAGGGAGGAAAGGGAGCTTGCATCTGTTTGATTTGAAAGAACAAGCTCTAAAGCATCTCCTCGACGGAAAGCGCTCAAACTCGGTGTGCAAGATGTGTTCTTGGTCAGAGAAAAATTACATCTGGGTGACACTTCTGTCTACTGTTGCAACGGATCAAGAGACTCGCGACTAGGACCAATCCTCGGCTCAGAGCTCACGGATCACAGATTTTTCAGATCCTCACAAAAAAAACAGCACAAAAATAAACACACGTTTGTCTTTTGCTTATTAAAAAAAGAAATGAAATCAATGTCAAGAGCATGGGGATACTATCTTGTTTTTAACATAAAAAAGAGTAAACAGATTCAAATGCACATATCTTCCATGAGACAGAGCGTGTCTGAATGTCATGACATTAAGTGCAAAAATGCACATCATCATATTTCTAAACAACATGGAGAAGCAGGTGCAATGTGCAATAACGCACACTTTCATTGCACGTCTATATGTGCAAATGTGTGTGGTTCGCTATTGCTCTGGCACATCTGGCGGACAAAAAGCAGTACTGCATGTGCCTTTTTTATTTTATTTTATTATTCTGATCCGCAATCCACCCGTGATACGAGCGGATTGCGGATCAATAGCGATCCGTTGCACCCCTACTTCTATCATAGAAGGGCTGTAAGGAATATTATCTGTATATGAGACTACTGGCATTATTGTAGATGTTGGTGTTGTTCTGTAGCGGAATTCGCTTTGACCTAGGGAGTTGTTTGTTTATTTCTTGAATGCATACATTGGACAACAAAACTGAGCAACACTATTGAAACATTAAAAAATAACACCATGCGATGGCTGACAATCGTGACATGTCACAAACCTGCATATAATGGAAACCATGCAGACTGAAGTCCACTCAAACCAATAATGAAGTCACTCAAACCAATAATGATGATGGCGAAAAGCTGAAGGATTGTGGACAGTCGAGAAAGTGAACGTAATGGCGTTTTAAACAGGATTTTCACGTTAATAGAGTTGCACTGAAGTCCACCAAATATATTCTGTATAAACTATATCTAAATTCAACATTGAACAATATAAGGAACTTTAACAACGAATGGAATTTTTGCGCTCCGAAGCGGTTCAGGGCCGATATTTTGGTAGCGTAACAGTTCTGAGAACGAAAACGTTAAACATAGGCCTGCCTGAACCATTCGGAACTGAACATTTTAAAAATAATTTAGTTTTCAAGCCCTGGTAAGGACTCGCCTCACCGACCAGAACAGTTCAACGCCTCTGGTGAAGGATGACACATGTTGGTGTTCCAATCGTGTTGGATGATAGCGACCTCAAATGTTCTTCCAGGCAGGTGCCCTGGTCAATGTTCAAGACAATGTCGGAGACACGCCTCTGCATAAGGCTGCTTGCTCTGGACAGAAGGTGAGCTGCAGGACTGGTCGTCTCTCAATGGTATATAGATTTATCAATTTGATAAATTTGGCTACAATTTGCTATTGGTGTAGCCAAATCTATGCTATCTATGCCATTGTCGGAGACACGCCTCTGCATAAGGCTGCTTGCTCTGGACAGAAGGTGAGCTGCAGGACTGGTCGTCTCTCAATGGTATATAGATTTATCAATTTGATAAATTTGGCTACAATTTGCTATTGGTGTAGCCAAATCTATGCTATCTATGCCATTGTGGGTGGGAGGAAACTGTTTCTCAGTCTAGAGGTCTTAGTAAGCAGGGCTTTGTAGAATACAAAGTACTGAACTAAATGAATACCTACTTAAGTCAACGTAAAAAATACGGGCTATGATGTATACTCGTGTAGTGAAAACTCAAAATTCTCAAAAGTGCGCCCGAGCTACCACTAGAGTGTACTCCAAGTGCGCTGGCCGTTTATCGCCAACACTCGAGTGTGGGCCGGTGGCAAAAGTCGTGGGCCGTAGTTTAACTTTTCATCCAGAGCCATTAAACTTCTGCCGCTTTTCATTCCAAGTTAGGTTTAAACGAATGAATGCCATGCTTTTTTCATTTCAACTGTCACAATGGCTTATTTTAAGCCCACAATATACACATACTTTGTTTGTTTACTTTGTTAATATTTATTTTATTTTTTATGCAATATATTTGGTGGCTCATTTAAAAGTCTTCATTTCATGGAGCGAAAAGAGGATGTCTGCTCACTAACACACCCTGGATGGGCACATTTCTAAATTCAAAATAATATTGTTGGCAGTATTATTTGTGGTTAAATGATTGTTTTAATTTATATATAGTAATCGGATACAATTTTATCATTGTGCTTAACCCTGGGAATGTGACCAAGCATACATCTTTGATTGAAAACGTTCTGTAATGTTTGCTCTGCATGTTCTGCATGAAAGGTGCTATATAAATAAAGTTTGAGATTCAATGATGTCTGATGAATGACTGGCTGTGTCCGAAATCGCTCCCTATCCCCTACTCCCTACCCCCCATATAGTGCACTCACTTATAGTCCACTCAACAGCAACTGCCGAGATTTCGGACACTAGAGTTGCCGCCGTCAAAATTATTATAAAATATAATTATAAAAAATATAATTACAAAATTCAACAATCATCAAAAAAAAAAGTCAGAGGTTTACATTTATAACTATTTGCCGTAGTCGGTCGCTATATACTCCCGCCGCGGCATTTTAAAAAAAGTTTAGGTCATTTTTGAAAGGTCTCGCAATGCATTATAGGTTATATTGTTCCGTCTAGGGTACATCCGATGCTCACTACATTTCGCAGTGCATTGTGGGATACTTTCAGTGCACTATCCAGGGTACATGGAGAATTCGGACACCCCTACAAAATGGCGTGCACCCCATATAGTGCACTATATGGGGGTTAGGGAGCGATTTCGGACACTGCCATTGTATTAATATGCAGAGACGGCAAGTAACGAAGTACTGTACTTGAGCAGAATTTTTAAGCATCTGTACTTTCAGAGTACTTTTTACTTCTCCTCAGTAGATTTCTAACAAAAATATCAGTATTTCTCCTACTCCAAAACAGACTTGTTACTTTTTTTCCTGCAACATGGTAGGATTACATGTATAGACGAGTTTACGTGCGAAACACTGGGGGGAATAATTTTGTCCCGCGCTTCTGCAGGTCACTTCCGGTGCTTATATGTATGTATATAAAGTCTGGTAAAGGCCACGGTACGTGGACATAAAAACACAAAACGCACACCAGTTCAAAATCCGACCACTAGATGTCGGTCTGTGACCAGTTACACATCGCTCTCCTTGCTTTGTTAACCTTTATGTATAAATATTGATGAAATACAGTCAAAATCCTACTTGAAGTTACTCACCGAGTGGTCACATGTTCTTCTGGACCAATAGGCTGGCTGCTTCTACTAGTACTTCCAAAAGGAATGAGACAATGGAACGTGTTGAACTGATTATTAAATCATGCGTTTGTGGGTCACAGATGCGCACAATAACATTTAGGTGAGGAATAGCACACCACAAGTTAGCACCACAATTTTTAAATAACCCAGTATGTGTGTGCTCCCACCGAATAGAAATCTTGTAAAATAGCCAAATACACGGCAAGTGTAAGTACAGTGACAGCATAGACTGTATACAGTCTATGAGTGACAGTTAATAAGTTGT
>OMKY01118288.1:0-11680 GCA_900302395.1 Bregmaceros cantori | reverse complement strand
AAAATGCAAATGCAGAAAGATTTCATTGTTGTTCGCACACGTATAGTTTGGTTAGTTTAACTGTACCCTACCTCCATATCACTAAACTTTATTTGGATGTTTCCTGGAAGTTGTTTACTTGGCTATGTACATTATTATACCAGTTTTGTAATCCACCATGTCCCTTAGTTTTAACAGATTTGAGTTAAAAAAAAAAAGTGTATTAGTATGTTCCCGATAAGTTTTGAGCATCTTTGGGACCAAAAAGAAGACATGTAAATATGAAAAAGAAAGTAAAATATGAAAGGAAAGTGCTAGTTCACAATAGACGAGTTTATCCGCTAAATACAGGGTGCTGGCATTTTGCCCCACCGACTGAAACACACTTTCTGTGTCTGTATAGTTGCCTGCGTAAAGTCATCGTGATGGACGGAAGTCGCTGCATTTCTCGCACAAAACACACATAATTTCAGAATCTGCTTACTACAGCGTGTTCTGTGACAAATTACACTTTTACTATTTTTGTCTTGTCTTTTTTGTTTTCTTTTTTTTTGCGATGATCCGAAAAAATCTGTGATCCGTGAGCTCTGATCCGAGGATCGGTCCGAACCGTGAGTCTCTTGATCCGTTGCACCCCTAATATATATTTACCTAGCTTTTAGCATTTTCTTCATATTTTTCACATTCTTTATCGAAAATGTTTAAAAAAAAGCAAAAAATTGCTAACAATATCATTAGCGCCGTTTACATAAACACTTTTTTGGATCTGGTTAAATTTAGACGGATCAAATATAATCTGCTTCACCGGTATATATGGACACTTACCAATCAGATCCATATTTACGCCACATTTACATGGTCAGAGTATTTAAATAATAGAGAGAGAGAGAGAGAGAGAGAGAGAGAGAGAGAGAGAGACTGTGTGCCGCCGGTGGACGCTCTCTTCCCCCATCTCTTGCGCTTCTTTGCTGCTCGTTCGGCGCCGCGGCTGGGGTCACACGGAGCGGCGGCTCCAGTAAGGCGTGGTGTGGTTGGTGTGTGTGGATGTTGCCTATATACAAGGATACTTTCGCCATATCAGCAGACTGCTGAGCGTCGTAGACACCGTTGTGTATTACGATCCACTTGAAGCGGATCCGCGGTGGTGGTGTATACATGAGCTCTATCGGATCCACGTATAAGCAGATTATATTTAGGCTTTTTGGTACCACGTAAACGGGACTAATGATTAAATCGATTATCGATGATTGCATGAGTTGTCGATTAACTTCATAATCGGCTAAACCAAAAACATGTTCTAGTTAACCTGCTCCATTCAGTGCCCCTGGCCAAGGCACTGGCTCACAATTTGGTCATCATTGTACCCCTAGTGGAACCGTAATGGAAGAAGAACTGGACCAACCTTTGAAGAGCGCAGGTCGGTCTCCAGCTGTTCCATGTGCAGACACATCCTCCTCTCCTCGGCTCCGTGGTCCGCCAGCTCCGTCCGGGACTGCCGGACCTCCCCTTGCAGCCGGTCCACCGCCTTGTCCAGCGCCAGCTTGGCCACGCTCAGGCCGTCCCGCTCGCCGGCCAGCACCCGGCACTCTGCCTGGGAGCTGTGAAGCTGAGCGGTCACCTCGTCCAGGTTCACCTGGTGGGCTTCCAGGCGGTTCTGGAGTTCCTGGACCTTCTCATCTTCTGCCTCCAGTTTCTGCTGCTGTTCGGCCTTCCACTGCTCAAGTCTAGTTATGTAGACACACCAAACAATTGACCTTACTGGGGCACACGTTCCTAGATATGTAACAAATATGGCCACAAGAGGGCAGCAGATATTCACCTTCATCTTCACACTGAAGGGCGTGCAAAGCAATTGAGAAACGACACTTTAAAATATGATTTTATTTTATTTGTATTATAATAAAATTTGGGTTATAATAAGCCAGTGAGGGGATTAGAACCTATGGTGCTGATCGGCCTATGATCCGGCATTGAGATGGATATTAATCTTCAAAATAGTAATTAAATAACATTTCATTTAAGAATGTTAATACACTGGAATCCACTTACAGTGATCACGGATATAGTAATCAACCGGTTATATTGATCATAATTCACCAAAGGGAATAATTCCTATACAAACGCTGATTAAATAATTAGCTTGTAATAATAAAGAAATCAGCTTATATAGTGATCATTTTTGGCCAATACTATTTTTAATGAATGTAACCATATACAAAAATCATTTAAAAAATGTGTAGCCATTTTATTTTTTACCTGTACTCTCACGATTCCTTTCCGGACGTGTTAATACGGACTGCAAACCTAAATCCATAAGCATGCCCTGCATGCAACGTCACTTCCTCTAATTACGCAGCGCACACCCCGCCCACCGGCAACAACCTTAAGTTAAAACTATAAAACAGACGGCGAAAATATACAAATCATGACTGGACCGTTTTCATTGTGTACCAGCCACATTGTCAGGCATTAAAAAAAAGGTGGGGGAAAAAAAAATATAAATTCGTTTTAGTAACCAACCACTTATAGTGATCAAATTGGATCAGGACAAATATGATCACATTAAGAGGTTTATACAGTATATAATTTAGTATCATATTTTGAGGAAATTCAACGAGATTCAGTAGTGTCACAACACAACACATTTTTCGAGTGCTTTTTCCATTGTATGAAGCGTTAAAATAATTCTGGAAGTTCAACTAGTTTTACAAGTGAAGTGTACTGAAGTGTGATATAGCAGACTTCTTAATTCCCACATACTTCTCCACGGTTAACTGCAGATCTTCTTTGAGGGAGATTTCTTTTTGCAGCTGCTCACCGAGATCCTTGGCCCGGGCCTCTGCCTTACGCACCTCCGATTCTTTGCTCTGCAGAGAGTCACCAAAACGGGTTTCCCACTGCTTTACTTCATCAAGGACGCGGTCACGGTCATCCTGCAATGACGACATACACCGCGAAAACGCAGCCAGCCTGGCAAGCGATTCGTCCAGACGAGCCTGCATCTCCTGAGTCTGCCTTTCTGCGGCCGCCGCTACCTCGTTGGCCTCCATTGTAGCCTCTGCCTCTTTATCCCTGTCCCTGTACGCTTCTTCCAGCCTCAGCTCAACGTCCTTCAGTTCTGCACCAAGCCTGAACCTCACATCATCTAGTGTTTGAGCAGCCTCAGATTTCATACGTTCCTCCCTCTGTTGAGACACTCGCTCGGATGCCTCCTTTGCTGCCAAAGCCTCCCTTGCCGTTGTCAATGCACCATCCAGCTCAGATTTGCACCGACCCACCTCAGCCTCGTAGCTCTCCAGCCGTTCTACATTTCGAGAATTCTCCAGATGAGATTGTTCCAGCTGCTTCTCCAGCTGGTCACTACTAAGTTGAAAGGCCTTTGCTTTCCTCTCCAGCTCGCTGATCCTCTCCTGATACTTGATGCCATCTTTCTGAAGTTGACGCATCTCCAGCTGCTTCTCGCGCAGCAGTTCCTCCAACTGCCGGGTCCTGTTCTGACTGCCTTCTTGGACCCGCTGCACCGACCGCAGTTGGTGCTCCAGTTCCCTGTGTTTACCAGCCTCTGCCTCAACTCTCTCCCGCTGGGCCTGCCTTTTGTCTTCTTCAGACCTCGTCGCCCGGTTTATTTCACTTTCAAGGCGAGTTTCCAGCTCAGCCCGAGTGAGCTCTAAGCGCTCAACATCCCGTTGGAGGTTGGCCGTGCGTTCACCAGCCTCCGCGAGCTCCTGTTGATAGCTGGCAACACTTCCGTTCAAACCGGCCAGCTGGTTCATAAGACTTTCTTCGAGGTCATCTTTCTCTTCAAGACTTTTGCGAAGCTCTGCAAGTTGTGTTTCCTTCAGTGAACATTCGGTCATGAACTGTGCCTTTTCCTGACTCTCACGAAGGCTGTTCTCTAGGGAGGAAGTAAGTTTTTGATTGTTGCTCCTCAGCTCCTCAATTTCCTGCTCTAAAGAGATCAAGGTATTCTCTAAATCAAGTCTTTGTTTGCTCTCAGTTTCCAGAAAAGTCTCCAATTCCTTGATTTTATCTTCTAACAGAGGATTTGTGTGAGACATTTGTGTTGGCTCTACTGATGCTCCACTTTGAGTGGATTCCGCTATGCATTCTTCCGGTGAGTTTGTTTCCTTTTCAATTTCTTCTTCAAGCTTACCCGTAAGAATTCCTTGCATGGCTGATGCAGTCATTAGTGTCGCAGAATGTTCAACGCTAACAGACTCAGCAAAATCTCCAGTAGGCGTCTGGTATGGTTCTCTCTCGGTCTGCTGGGCCAGTTTCTCTGAGAGTTCTGCAACCTGTCTTACTAGAGTGTCCCTTTCCTTTCTAGTTTCATTCAACGTTTCTTCCAAAGCTTGTTGAACAGCGTCACTTTCTTCCTTGGCTTGAATCAGGAGTTGTGAAGAGTTTTCATCCCCAATGGACTCTTGCACAATATCTTGAGAAACGAGCGGTTCTTTGGATATCTGCTCGGTCTGCAGAGTCAATTTTTCTGTAAGCTCCGAAATCTGTGTTGCCAAAAAGCCCCTTTCTTCCTCACTTTCTTTGAACTTTGCCTCCAAAGCATCTTTTTCTTTCTGAAGCCACTCCAGCTCGCTTTTATCTGTGTTTTGCTTAATTCCTACATTCCTTTCTCCTGTGTCACGAAGTCGTTCATTCTCTTCCTCAAGGTCCATGATTTTTTGCTGCTTTGTTTTGGCAAACTTTCTCATCTTGTCTTTTATCAAGTCCACTTCTTTCCGGGCCTCTTCAACTTGCTTTTCTGCCTCTTTTCTTGCAGACTCATGAGCCCTGATCTTTTGGGCCAGCTCCTGCCTCTCTTGTTTAGCTGCTTCAACCACACGCCTGACGCGCTCGGCTTCATCACTCACATTCTCATAAGACTTCAGTAATGTCTCATACTCCTCTTTCATACTCTGAATCTTTTCCTGCAAATCGTTGCACGTCCGCGCTGCTTCTTCGTTAGCAAATTTCACTTCCCTCTGACAAGCAGCCTTTTCAGAGAGAAGACCTTCCATTGCCAACTTCAGGCTTTCACAAGACGATGAGAGACTCTGGTTTTCCATCAAACTCTTGTCAACCTCCTCAATAAGTTTCAACTTGTCTGCTCGTAAGGTACCTAGCTCAGAATCCTTTGTGTCAATTGTCTCCGTTAGCGTAGCTATGATCTTCTCATTAGCAGCTAGCTCTTCTTTCTGCTTCTTGTTTTCTTTGAGGATATCCTTGCGAGAGATCAATGCAGCCTGCAACTTGCGCTGGAGTTGTTGGAGTTTGGATTCGCTGCTCTGATCCTCCACATTTTTAGTCTCACTCTCAAGCCTCTGAGCTTTCTCCTGTTCTACTTTGAGATGTTCCTGTAAAGACAGAATGAGTTCGTCTTTTTGAGAAAGTGTGACTTCAATGCTCCGCATTAGGGTGTTCTGATCAGTCAATTGCTGACCAAGTTCCTCAATCTCCTGATTTTTACGCTCAAGGAATACTTTGAACTCCTCAACTTCTGACTGCAAATTTGCAACAGACATCTCAGCTGCTGCTTTAGCAGTGGCATCCATCTCCTGTTTAATGCTGTCTGTATATGCTTCTGCTTGGTAGAATTTATCTCTAAGGAGTTGTATCTCCTCAGAGAGTGAATCGGTTTGCTTCAATCTTTCTTTGTATCCTTCTAGTTCTTTAGACAGATCATCAAATTCTGTTTCCTTCTTCAACAAAGTTGTTGTGATGACATCAAGTTGCTCCCTCAAATCTGTACATTCCATCTGCGCCGCCCGGCATTCTTCTCTGACCTTTATCAGTGACTTTTCCATATCTGAGGATGAAACCACTGATTCATCTTGCCGATGGCCTCGTTCCTTGGAAGCCGAATCACCCTGTTGGAACTCAACCAATTGCTCCGGGGACCAACCACCGGTAGCTGTGAATCCCTCAGTCAACTGCGGAGTGTGACAAGTCTGTTCAGGTTTTATCAGAAGACCCTCATGCTCATGACTCTTCTCTTCAAAACGTACCATCAAATCATTGTATTCTTCCTTGTGCTGTTTGAGCTGCTCGCGGTGGTGTCTGTCTTTTTCCTTGGCCTTTCGGATTGTTTCTTTGCGCGCTTCCTGTGCATCCACTAGTTTTTTCTGCAGCGTTTCACACTCTGACTGAAGCGAGGCCACTCGAGAATGTATATAGGCTGATTCAGCAGCTTCGTCAATATGAGATGGCTGTTTAGCCTGCTCGCTCAATGTAGACAACATGTGATCTTGTTGGCCAATTGTCTGTTTTAAAGACTCAACTTCTTGTTCTTTTACTTTCAGTGCATCATTCAATTGGCTTAATGCATCAGTCAAATCCTGAGTTGTGCGCTGCTCAGCACTTGACACACTTTCCAACAGTTCAGACTTCCTCTCATGTTTCTCGATATCATCTTTGGTTTCCTTTTTGGCCCTGACCTCAAGGTCTGAAACTTTCTTCATCAGATCTTTCCGTTGTACAAGTGCTGCTTGAAGCTTTTTCTTCATATTGCCCAATTGGCTTTGTAATGCCTCTTTGTCTTTTCGTAAAAGGTTAACTTCATCTTCAGAAAAAGAGGAAGACTCCATTCCTTCCATTTTTTCTAATTTAGAAACATTTTCTCTCAATTTTGAAACCTCGCTAGTGAATGCCTCCCTTTCTTCCTGGAAATGGAAAAGATTGGCACACATCTCTTGCTCTTTTTCAGCCAGTTTCAGCTCTAATGTGTTGATTTCAGAGTCCTTCTCTATCAACGATGCATTGTTCAACTCAGAGCATTGTGAATATTCAAGCAAGCTTCTCTCCAAGTTCTCCAAATGAGAAGCAAGTGCATTGTTCTGAGCCGCCTTTTCTACATGGGCTTGTTTTGACTTTTCAAGTTCACTCTGAAGTTCCTGAAATTTCTGCTCTTGGGAAAGCCTCTCTGCTCTTAATGTGGAAACCTCTTGCTCCAGCATACTTGTGTCAACATCAGGATCCCACGGTGTAGATTGCTGCAAAAGCTTTTCAAGCTCCTCCTTGGCAGATTGTAGTTCCTCGTCCCTTTTTCTGACCAAAGACTCTGCCATATCCTTTTCCGAGATTAATAGGTTCCTCTCTTGCTCCAAGTGGAGGATCCTCTCCTGGAACTCGGCAGATGTCACTCTAAAACTCTGAAACTCATCCTGCAGTTGGCTATAATTTCTCTGAAGATCCTCAGCTACGACCAAGGGAAAGACTTGCTCAGAGGTTGAGGGGGGGTGGGGCGATCCTACCTCTTGAGACAACTGAACAGAATCATGGACCACCAAAGACGATACCCCACTTACAGCAATTCCTTCTAGCTCCACACCAGTCTCCCAGGCATGGTTCAAGTCCTGTGCAATGGGCCACTCAGGGCTCCCATCCTGGTTAACAGCATCCAACAAAGTCCAGCTGCTATGGGCAACCTCAGAATCAGTGCTGGTAACCATTTCATCCACAGAAGCTGCCTTGGAATCTCCAGGCGAGTCGGAATGTGGTCGAAGAAGTTCGGGACTGCTAGCGTTATCAGGGGAAATGACAGTGGCGTCTTCAGCTACCAGTGTAGTGTCATCCTCTCGAGACTCAGTCAGCGGATCTGACTCACACTTTGTGTCATGATCATCCACAGTCTGTTGAGATGTTGTGTCTGCTGCAATACTAGACTGCTTCCCAGCAAGAGTCAACCATTCCCGTAGAACAGCCGATACATCGTCTTGGTCCTGAGGTTTTTCCATGGACTTCATACCAGCTAAAAAAAAAAAAAACACAAAGACGGTAAACATAACACATAAAAATAGTAATCAAATACATGCATGTTTAAAAGTAGCATCAGATTAAATGTATCATTCGTTTTAGTTCAATTAATGAGCATAGAAGAACCTAGTAATGACTCATCTGTCTACCTAGTTTGTGTAGTAATATCAAGTTGTCTTCAGGAAGGGCATACATGTTGTGAAAACTCAATGAGGTACCGTAATGGCTCTTACCACCGGATGATTCTGCCGTGTCGCTGCTATCCCTCGCCGTTTGTTCGTCCTTGAGCACCACCAGCTGCGATTTGAGCATTGCCAGGCTTGCGAGCAACTGATCACTGGGCAGGGCATTCTCTGCAGCCTCTTGGTCTCCATCTAGCAATAGGGAGCACACTTCGTGCCAGAGCTCCGAAAAGAGAGCTACTTTCTTCTGGTGTTCTGTATCTGATGCCAATGCCCCGTCCAGTGCATCGTTCTTGTGACATTCTTGGTCACGGTCAGAGATTAGCTCCAGTTTTGCTGCGATCTCTGCATCAAGCTGTTCAATCTGCACTCGTTTACTCTCAGCCGCTTCTTCTGCAGTGCGCATGGCTTCCTCTACCTCGGTCATGGTGGATCTGAGAGCTTCCAATTCACACTTTTCCCTTTCCCACGAGTCCATCTTTGATCTTAGCATCTCCAACTCTGCCTTGTCCTCCTCCCAGCTCTCCAAGTTGGATTTAAACACCTCCAACTCAGCCTTCTCTACGTCCCAGGACTCTATCTTTGATCTTAGCATCTCTAATTCAGATTTTTCAATCTCCCTGTTGTCCATGCTGGATCGCAACATCTCCAATTCTATCTTCTCTGTCTCCCAGGCCTCCATATTGGATCTCAACATTTCAAACTCCGCTTTCTCTGTCTTCCAGTTCTCAATGTTGGATTTCAGTATCTCCAACTCAGTTTTTTCTGTACCCCAGGAGACCTTCTCAGATCTCAATATTTCCAATTCTGCCCTCTCTCTCTCCCAAGCTTCTATCCTGGTCCTCAACATCTCAAACTCCGCCCTTTGAGCCTCCCAGTTCTCCATCCCGGATCTCAACATCTCAAACTCCACCCTCTCTGCCTCCCAGTTCACCATGTTTGATTTGACCATCTCCAACTCTCTAGCTACAGTCTCATTCTCCAGCACCAGCTCAGCCATCTTGGATTTCAGACTTTCCAACTCTGCTTCAGTGGTCTCCCAAGTCACCATGCGGGACTTGAGGTCTTCGAGCATGACAAAGTCGGCTCTGAGGAAATCCATTTCCTCTTGGAACCGGGTGCGCTCCAGAGTCCACTGCTGGCGCTCGCCCTCTAGCCTTCTGCTTGATTCGGCGAGTTCTTGGTCCATCTGTCTGAACTGCATGGTGAGGATCTGAAATGTAGGACGCAGAAACAACAATGCTTGATTTTTATAGTCATGTCAGATTCTGAGCCAGTGCCTTGGCCAAGGCCAATGACAGGAGCAGGTTAACTAGAAGATGGTGGGGGAATACAGAGGAATCCCACACAGACAAGGATTAGGTCGGCGATGTAAATTCCACCAGAAAAGGCCTGGGCAGGCTGGGATTCGAACCCAGGACTGTCTTGCTGTGCGGCAGCAGTGCTAATCACTGCTCCATCATGCAGCCCAACTAGGGGTGTTCAATCGAAAAAATGATCACGATCGCTGGAGTGCATATGACGATCCCACGATCTCATCACGATCTTAGATTAACTCTTGCCCAATGACGCGCCACCGCTTCATACTGACGCTGTTTTAACCACTCATTTTCAATGATTTTTAAAAAAATATTTAACCGGACATTTTACCGCGTTTATTTCTTTCATAAGCGAGTTCAGAAGTCCATTTTTACCGGAGAAAATAGTCCCTCGCCGATCGCCACTTCCTGGGGCTGCAACTGTGACGTCAGAATGTCCCATTCAGCGGCTGGTTCGAGAGAAATGGCCGAATTTAATACTCCCTGGTCGGCGAGGAAAATTTGTTTTCACCGCTTACAAAACATAACGACAAACACGGCGAGCACCCCCATCGAGCACGAGCCCATTCCAGCTGCGCGGAGAAAGCCTGCTCGATCGACCAGCTCTGGAAGATGCACCATGGAGCTATCTCATGTGAAGTAGTGACATACGTTTTACAATGTTTTAATTTTTAAGAAATTGAAAATGTGAGATTTTCTTGACAAATGACATACTGTTGTTTTCAGCACAAAACAGGCTATCCGAAAATATATGTCTTGGAACGGTTGGGTCATTCATACGCTCAACACACACGAGGTAATACAAAAAAAAATCATGTTTTTTAGATTCAAAGCCGTTCTCGGAAATTACTGGATCAAATTCTCCCAAACTTTTACATTTCATAGCATACACAACCATATACATACTGATTTTTTAACTCTTTCCCTGCCAATAACGAGTCTTGTTTTTTTTTAACATGGGCCTAGTTTGCCAAAAACGAGAAAAACGACAATTTCCGTTTTATTGTTGTTTTCTAACCTAGACAACCTAGGCCATGTTCTGACAAAAAATGATAACTTTCCCATGTGTAGAACCTACACAAAAGTAAACCATAAACCCACACTATCACCAAATTCCAAAATCGATCCAACAAGCATTGATAAGAAAATAACGTCCGCGGATTTACCGCGGGGGGGCGGGGGGGATCCGGCGACGGACACGGAGCAAGAACCGCGAGACTACTGCCGGAGAAGAAAAAAAACTACCTCGGGAGGAGACCTCTCGGTGGCACGGTGGAGCACATGGATTGTCCGTCTGGCTGTGCGCCTCGTCCAGCCTATGTGGATGTGATCTAATGTGGTTTGATGTTGCATAAAAGTATACACGCTCACTCCCAACTCCCAAAACAGTTTGCACTTGCAAATGTGATGCATCTTGTGCGCGACTGGCCCGGGGTCGCCAACATTTTATTGCATTTCAAACTTTCAAATGTTTTTGCACTCGTCTGCGCTCCGCTGCCCGCGCTGTTTTGCCAGAGATCGGCACGGGATGCGCATCGATTTTGTAGTAGTATTTTTTATCATCATTGTATTCATGTTCGATAGACCATAATATATATTCCTATGTCCCACACAGGTCCGTGCACGGAGGAGGAGCGAGCTGCAGTCTGCTCCATGAAGGGAAAGTGTGGTGTGACGCGGTATTGCTGTTCTGCGTGCCAACTGGCATTGCACGCAGGGCATCGCTTCACAGACCATACCACACCAAGTTGTCACATAAAATCGGACATTTTTCTGTCTCCATCAGCCCTCCATTTTTATATTGACTTTATATAGTTTTCTTGCTGCTGCTATGTCCGTGGTCATGTATTCTATTTTCAAATAGTGCCAGTTGTTGTCCACGTTTTCTAGCCTACTATTTTATAACCCATCTAGGTTGAAAACAATGTGGAAATAAATATCGATGCTGGAATGTGTAATCTTTTGTACTGTTTATTTTTCCATTTATCATGTTTATTGTCAATTCAGTCAAATCGTTAGTGTGTAACACATCAGACTGTTCTGCGATAGGTTCATGGGGTACCGTTTCCTCTAATATATGAACAAATCTGCTGTTACTAACAATTACTATCAAAAGTTAGAATTGTAAGATGCGCTTTTGGTCTAAAACTGTTAAATTACCCTTTTGTGTCAAATCTGGGTTACCTGCTGGTGTTTTTTTCACATTTTTCATCCTAATATTTTATAACCTCCCCATATACGTTGAAGGCAATGTTGGAATAGATAACAATGATATAATTTGCATTCTGTGTTGTACTGTTTATTTTCAATGAATATTTTTCATTTTTCATGTTTTTGGTCAATTGAGTCGAATTGTTTGCATGTAGCACATCAATATCTGTTCTGTGATATGTTCAAGAGGAACCCTTTACACCAATACATGAATATATCCCCTGTTGCATTAGTAGCAAA
>OMKY01118279.1:0-10385 GCA_900302395.1 Bregmaceros cantori | reverse complement strand
TTATTTTCAGTACTTGATTCTCGAAATAATGGGGGGAAATGGCTGAAATCCGTGTATTGTGACAGAGACGAAATGGAACATAAAACGCGGGGGGGGAGAGATAGCCTATTGAGCCAGAACCAACGAATCGTCCATGCGTGGACGATTCGTTGGTTCTGGCTCGCCAGGCTAGGGAAGAGACTTACCGTCTTATCCCCCGGCGCAAGAGGGCAGTAATGCGCGTCCAAGGTGCCGGAAATAGATAGAAGAAGAGTATGCGCTCGTCGTCCGATCTAACACCAAGCAACAATACTGTGTGCTTTGTCGCCAGGTGAATATCGCCCCCATCTTATCTATGTCTACATTGTAAACAAAAGCAAAATGTTCTATATTTGAGTGTTCTTTTCTGGAGCTTAGAGTTAGGTGTTTCCCCTGGTAAAGTGACCAAACAGAATAGTGTTTGGTTGTATCCCCCCGCCCGAATTATTTATTATTCCGCCGTTCTTCCGTTCGCTACTTCTCGCAAAAGTGATCAGATATGCTAAGATATACTAAGAACAAAGTGGTGAATTCCTTTAAAATGTATGTCTATTGAGACTGGCACTGAGTCGGGTTAACCCCTATGTTCCGTAATCCCTATTTTCAGTTATGGGTCAAGTTATGGGTCTTGGGGGTTAACCCCCAATCCTAACCCCTGAACGACCTGTAACTTTCCTAAACCTAACCCCTTCCATAACCCTAACCCCTAAATGACCCATAATTTTTCATAAAATAGTGATTTAAGACCACTGCTCAAAGCTCTAATCGTATTGCTGTGGCTTAGAACACAGCACATGCAGTGCCGTCAGATCACTTCCCCTCATGTTCACATACTGCAAGTCCACTCGTCCCCGCCCTTTACTTTTAACTGAGCACTGGTTCCAAAATGGCCGCCATCACCAAGCCAAAGACAGCCGCAATGTCACTGGTGCAACAGCCCTATTGACCAGTTCAACGCACCCATAACAGGAGGCTGACATTTTGTCCCGCTGTCTGAAATACTGTCTGTATAGTTGCCTATGTAAAGTCTGGTATTGGACTGCGGTGGCTCACACTAAACGCACACTAGTTCAAAATCCGACCACCTAGATGCCACAGAGTGGTCACATGTTCTTCTGGACCAATAGGCTGGCTGCTTCTACTAGTAATGAATGAGTAAATATACTAACGGGTTGCTCAGTTTAGTGCATCATGCTTAGGTGTGTGTTCCCACTGAGTAGACATGATCAG
The DNA here is from genome assembly GCA_900302395.1 of Bregmaceros cantori. NCBI lineage: Eukaryota > Metazoa > Chordata > Actinopteri > Gadiformes > Bregmacerotidae > Bregmaceros > Bregmaceros cantori. The sequence goes on along the minus strand of OMKY01118279.1, from coordinate 9,137 downwards.
GCTAGTCCAGATAACCGGAACTACCCGCCAAACTCGTCCATAAAATAAGAAAATGGTGCTTGTATCTTGTTGAACTTTTTTTTATGACTTATAAAAAAAAAAAAAAAATGTGCCTCTTGTTTTTCAGCTGCTGGATTGCGGTCTTCCTCCATGTGCCATTTAATTTGCTCTAAGAGGAAACGACCTGCACTGCAAATCCTCTGACACCTGCTCACAATTCCCCTATTTCTTATGAGTATTTTGCTAGGATTTACCCCAAAGATTCAATACCATTTTTATTTTCCTCAGTTCTACGTATGTAATTACAGCTGTCCAAAGATTTGAAGTGATGAATATCTTACTAGGATATCTATAATTTTATGAGGATTGATGTCGTCTACACGGTACACAGCTGCAGCGGAGGCCTCGAAATGGTCATCCTTGAACCTGCATTCATCCGCTTCCCTCCAACCCTCCCATCATTCTTCTCAAGATCCTCCACCCTCTAGCAAACCTCAACACTATGATCTATCAAGCCAGCCATGGTCCCCCGCGGCCGCTGGGCAAGAGTCGTTTGACATCCAAAGCATCCTCACACGTTTCAATCTTGATGAGAAGGACCTGGAAGACCTGGCCGACCTCTCTGAAGATGCCCTGTCCTTTGACAACCTACCGAACGCACTACAAGCCATCCACGAGAGGAAGGTGGGGAGATCGGATCCCAATCAGGCTGATGTCATTCAGCAGGCTTGGGGAAGTGGAACAGCGGGAAGTGGTGTACAGGATCTCTCTGCAGATGCTCAGGCTAGGCTAACATGCAGGGAGAAGTTGCCTCCTTCTGTTTATCAGACGACTGAGCCCAGTGACTATGGACATCATTCAGCGCGCAGCTACACTCAAGCTCCTGGTGAGTTTGGAGAGGAGACGTTTGCTGTCTCTCAGTCGAGGGAAAGTCTGCTACAAGGAACTCGCGACTACGATGACACCTCAGATTTCTGGCCAGGTGTAAGGCGAAAGGAGGAAACTCGCCATTTTTTTGAGCAGGCCTCTGATCAAATGTCAACTGAATCTACTTTAGCAAAACAATACTCGGTTAGAGAGGACTCCAGCAGAGATATTGGTCTGAGTGTCTCAGAAAGAAGATCGAAAAGAAGCAGGGAAAAAAAGACCAACCTCTCAAATGTGGCCCAGAGTGCCATCACCGAAGACAAGCTTATGCACTTGTTTGACGTTCTACAAAACTTTACAGAAGAGCGGGAAAGTAACTTGACTGCCCCCAAGTCGAATGTCGCTAATTTGAGAGAATATGGACACGCTCCTTCAGAGGAGCAACAGTGGGCTAGAGACGACTTCTGCAGTAATGTCGCTCCAAGTTTCCCCGCAGGCCGAGGTTTGGATATGAATGTGAACGCTACCGACGAGGGCAAGCTTTCCAGCCTTGTTGAGATCCTTAAAAAAATGAAAGAGGAGGAGGAAAGCAACTCGCCTTCACTCGAGGGGAGGGTGCCTGTCACTTGTCCAGAGTCCTCGGATACTGCAGTAGACTTCCAATCAAACCTGAGTCAGGATGAAGGTATCCTGATGGGGAGTTGCCCCTCAGCTGACAGACACCGTACTCGGCTCGAGCATCGGCCCTATAAAAGATCCCCCATCGCTATGGCGGTTTGCAGCCCTCTGCCACAAGTCCCAAGCTCCAAGTCCGAGCCCCCACCGGCGGTCCCAGACCAGACCAGAGCTTTAAGGCGTCCCAGTAGTTTCCCGTACACCTGCAGTCTGTGTAATCAAGTGGTTGCAGCGCAGAAGGTGGGTACAACACTTTTTATTCTCATAGTGAAAATAATTGTGGCATGCCGTGTGTGCACCAGTTAACCCGAGTGGGGGTGTACACTGGAGATGAGGAAATTCATGTCAGAGTTATAGACAGAGACAGAGTTATGCACCCAAAACAGGAGGCTGACATTTTGTCATGGCGTATGAAACACACTTCTAGTCTATGAGTAGCTGCCTCATGTAAAGTCATCGCAGTGGACAGAGGTGGCTGAATTTGTCACACAAAACCCACACCTCGGCTCACTACAGCTCGCTCTGTGACCAATTACACATTATCCACCCTGCTTTGCTTACCACTGCATACATTTTGAAATACGGTCAAAATCCAACTTGAAGCTACTCACTGATGTGGTCATATATTCCTCTTGACCAATAAGCTGGCTGCTTCCACTAGTAACGCTGACAAAAATCAGTAAATGGAACTGGTTGGGCAGATTATTAAATCGTGTTTGTGGGGCACAGATCCGCACTAGAACATTTGGGTGTGGAATAGCGCAGCCCACGTTACCGCCATCCTTTTTAAATAACGCAGTCGGTGTATGCAGAGACCTGTTGAAAAGTCAAAGACACAGCAAATTAAATGGCCCCGTAAATCATGTTCAGCCTAGAAATGTAACCGGGATTACCTGTCGAACTTGTCTATAGAAGACACACTAAACTTAAATAGTAATTTCATCAAGTTACCATAACAAACATGATTAACATATTGGATGGATGCAGGACCATGCCCCAACAGTACTCCTTTCATATGTATATTATAAAAATCATTGGACGCACTCCAAACTGCTCAGGGCGTGTAGTTTATCTGGGAAATGAGGCCCAACTGAAAGCGGCTAACTATCCTGTCAATATGTGTGTATGAGGTGGGTCATTGAACAGTATAACAAGGTTGTTTTGCACATCCCACCATTATATAGGATGATCATGGTAATGTACGCTCGTAATGGAAACTTTTCTTGTCTCTCTGCAGGACTGGGATGAGCACATCAGCGACACCTTCCACACCACCATCATTCAATTGTGAGTCAAACCTGATGGCCTGACATAGCTTGGCCCACTTGTTCTGGTCCAGATCTTAAAGTAGAGACAACATCTTATGTGTAAATTGCCAAAAATATAATTTTCTTTGCATATAAAAAAAATCTAATTTACCTTAATACAATATATAATGCCACTTTTAGGGCAAAATCAGATTTAAAAAAATATATAAATTGACAAAATAATCGAATGATTAGTTTGAAACCGCAATTATTATTAACCAAAGAAGTTGCTTGGATGTGAAGTCCGCCGACTGCTCGACTACCCGCTGCTCCACCACCATTACCGCCCATGAAAACTGAAAAATATGAAGGAGTTCATGAACTATCGTTCTATGTGACCCCACTTGTGCCCGTGCCTCACTCACACCAGCCATAATGGCGGATTTCAATCATATTGTGCTCCCTTGCCAGCGGCATTGCACGATGTGTTGCGTCATGCGTTTTGTTCACACGTGCCTGCTGATGGCGTAGGGCTGCGTTCTCCAAGCGTTTGTTTTTTACGCACTGACCTTGCACGCATTTTTGTTCTGGTTCAACATAATTTGCTAATTGTGCTTATCTGACCTGCCTATAGTTTCAAGAGTGACGATGTCCAGACATCCCCCAGCCCTAAAGGTTCTTCAGAATCAACTCTTCCTGAAACAAAAAGGTACATCACAGATAGAGATCACCAAGAAGACGATGCTGAACAGACCAATGTCAACAAGTTTCTTTCCTCTCTGACAGATTCCGATCAAAATCACAGACCCCTAGCGCACTCTCCATCCCTTCTCCCCAATATTGTTGCAAACAGTATATAGTGTAAAGTCTAAACAGGTGTTCTGTGCCTTCCAGACATAAACGCTCTAAATCTCCGGTTTGCAAGGGATCAAGTCCGAGGAAGAGGCGCTCACGGTAACCAACTGTGTTTAGTAATCATGCATTCTCTAGTGGTCCACTGTTATGTGGTACAAATTACACCATTTTAGTTAAATGTATTTCATCCAGCAGAAATATATACAGTATATATATACTATTGTTATAGGGCTGGGTTTTGGTTCAAATTTCAAGAATCGATGCGATTCTGATTTTTAGATTTCAGAATCGTTTTTTTTTTTTTTTTTTTTCGATCCGATTTATGATTCAATTTCGATTCAATCCACGGGTTAATGTTATTAAATACGATAAATGTATTTAAACCGTTTCCTTCACTTCATAATTGTGTGAAGTAACATATTAAAACTTAACTTTAAAAAAGATTTGCTGTTTAATATCAATTTTAAGGTTAAGGGTGAATCTACCTTCAAGAAAGATAATTCAGGCCAATAAACAGAGGACATCATTGAGGTGACTATTTCTGCAACAGCGGATTCCTACTGGGACACTAACCAGTGCATTATTATAATTGAAAATATACCTATACCGTCTGTTATTTGGTGTGAATTACATGCTTCATTGATCTTGATTAAACATGTGTGTGTGAGAGATGCAATTTTAATACAGTATTTATTAAAGCCTATTAATAATCGGCATACCTATTAATCTAACTGTGCTACCCATCTAGTCGTTTCAGATTTTTTAAAATGGCTTATTTCATTAAATAATGAATAGACAATAATCAGATTTTATCCTCTACAAATGATTGTATTATTACCGAAGCTTCATCAACAACGACATGGTGGAAACAATCGTAATAAAGCTTTTTTTTTTGTCAACAAGCGACTCGATTGTATTATCCAATCCGCCGCCGAGCTTCTGGTGCTACTGAACGGCAGGTTGGAAGTTTCCGAGCTGCAGTCAGAAGCTCAGAAGACCGGAGCTACTGAGACGCGGGTGGGAAGTTTCTCTCGGGTGTCGGAGAAGTTTGCATATGCTTTGCTTTATTTTATTTATTTATTTTTCAACCCAGCTCTATATTATTTGTACAATCTGTCAAATCGATCTAGTAAGGACGAAGAACAAAGTGCTAGTTGAAGTCTGACTTGGTTTCCTTTTGGTTTCCAGGCGTAGAAGTTCCTCCTCCAACTCGTCCTCTGACTCCGAACACCGCAGTAGGTCCAGGAAGAGCTCTCGATCACCTAAGAGACGCAGAAGGTCTGTCAACAGAATTGATTTTTGACTTTGAGAGCTTTTTTTGGAAGTAGAAATGTCATGCAGTGGATGTCGACAATTGGCCAAGATTCTAAAGTGGAGAATATCTCACATTACCCCTTTTGTGGATGCAAAACACCCATGATCGATAGATGCTTGATAGCCTTGTTTAACTGCGATGCCAACTGTAATTGGCTGAACTGAGACTGCGATCATACCCCTGACTACTACTAATGCCATGTGTGCAGTATACCACAGTTTGCCGAATACACAGCAACCTTCTGCCAGGCATCATGACATCATGCTTGCCCATTTCAGGGGTGAAAGTTCACTGTGGGAAATGTGTATTTTAATGTAAAAAGATTGGTCTTTAAACTACGAATCGGCAGTTAATAAGCAAATCGATTAAAAATCGAAGATCGATTTTTATTTTTATGTTTTCAACCCAGCTCTATATTATTAGCACAATCTGTCTAGTCGATCTAGTAAGGACGAAGAACAAAGTGCTAGTCCCAGTGCTAGTTGAAGTCTGACTTGATGTCCTTTTGGTTTCCAGGCGTAGAAGTTCCTCCTCTGACTCCGAACACCGTAGCAGGTCCAGGAAGAGCTCTCGATCACCTAAAAGACGCAGAAGGTCTGTCAACAGAATTGATTTTTGACTTTCTGAGCTTTTTTTGGAAGTAGAAATGTCATGCAGTGGATGTCGACAATTGTCCAAGATTCTAAAGTGGAGAATATCTCACATTACCCCTTTTGTGGATGCAAAACAAATAAAGCAAATTGTTATATGCGTTTTTAAAAATGTTGCACCGTGCAACTCGCAGCGCCCCCCACTCTGTAGGAGCACAGCAAAGTCTCTCCCCCCACGGATGATTCACACATACTTGTTGTGTCCATGGCCCCGTCTCACTGGTTTGGACCACATACACCGCGCGACATTACTGCTATATATTTGAATGTGTGTGGGTGTGTTAATATCGTCTAACCCTACTAAGAACTATTGACTAATTGATGCATGCCCTTTGCATGCATCCGATTATTGCTCTTTACACTGTGTTCTTTGCACTTGGACTGTAAAAAAAATCCTAGTCTGTGACTTGTTCAATGGCAATGAAGATGATTCTGGGCTCCGACGTAAGGTTGAAAAAAAAAAGAGATGGGGTTTGGCCTGCCAGCGTTTGTTGTTAAGTTTTGTCCCAACGTCCATGGTTTTGTAGGCGTTCCAGCTCCTCCCCTGACTCTCCTGAGCACCGTAGACATTCCAGGAAGAAATCTCGATCACCAAAAGGACATCAATGGTGTGTTTTTTGTTCTGTGTTCTGTGTTTGGTCAACCCTCTCGCTGTACATCCACTATGTGCTCTACCCGAACGGGTTGCAATCCACCTAATGGACACCTGTACATACATAAATATGTACGTCGCGATTTTTTTTTTCCTCGCAATCTACTCTGATGCCTACAATCTACTTATGGCTCTGTGGTCCGTGCCCTGCGTTCTCCTTATGGCTTGACATATGCCTTGACATTTTTGTGGAGTCGACTGAATTATCTTAGATATCTTTGTTCTTGCCTATTCTTTTTTTATCTTTTTTTTGGAAGCAAATTATTTTTCACTCTCAGTGATAACCATTTTACAACACAATTTCAAATATTCTCCACAAATGCACCAATCAAGTTGTAATGTTAACAAGACGTTCTTTACTTCATTGGTGAAATTGTGATTTAAAATGTTTTCATAAAATAAAAAATGAAAAATAATTGTAAAAAAAAATTATATATATATATATAATTTCTGTAATTTCATTAACTCTTGCCGCTGCAAGAGTTATGTATTCAAGGTACGTTCATTTCCATTTTGAGTTGCAGTTGGTAGTTTTCCTGCCGTCAATATGCAATTGTGTTTTCAAAGAAACCGGCTAACGGAGGGCACTGACATAATGATGAAATTCCTTTTTCTTCACAAAATTAAAAAAAAAAAGTTGTGGATTCAGAAATTAAAAATGTCTTTAAAAGTCACAATAGCAGTAATTGTTCAAGTCTTAAAAAATTGCATGCGCTATAGAATCCTTGGAGTAAAGGTGGATAAAGTGATGGGTTGGGCCATCCAGGACCGGTTGTTTCGAAGTTGATCCTGATTTTATTTATTTATTTTTTTCAGGCATAGACGTTCTAGCTCCCCCACGGACTCGCTTGAGGTCCGCAGAAGGTCCAGGAGGAGATCCCAATCATCACAAGAACGTCCAAGGTCTGTTTGCTTTGTAGGCACTAGGGCTGCTGGATTAATCAACTAATCGGTTAGATGTTTTTCCTTTAAAAAAAATCTCAAATATTCACAGCAACATACAAATTAATCTTGTCAACTTGAGATGTAGTACATTTTGGTTCATGTTAGCCAACAAATGTACAACAATTAAGTTCATTACTCTGACAAAAACTCATTAAAAACAATGTATGCACTATTAGTGCATAAATTGTTTTTGAGTTTTTTTAAATATAATTTTCTTCATATGCATGTTTTATCAACACTTTTGAATAATATTAATCATATTTTGGATTTTCTGAAATTATCAACTAATCATATTTGTGTAGACCAGTAGGCACTGGTAGCAGAAAAATACTGCTGACAATAACAATGATTGACGATTAATCGATTTATAGCAATAGCTGCTGATTAATTTCATAACCGACATTGATCATGAGTCATTGATAAATCGAGTAATCGTTGCACCCTTAGTTGGCACCTCTCATTGTACACCCCCTGCCATCATGCTGCAGAGGTGAAGATGGACGTCCAGTCCCCGGGCGTTGGTCAGTAGGGCTGCAGCGATTAGTCTAATTTAATAGTTGACTAGTTGACTAATCGATGATGAAATGAATTAGCAACTAATCTAATAATCATTAATGGCCAAGGAATGTAATAATTGTTATAGCCAGCAATGTTAAAATCCAATATTAATATCCAACCAATTCATCGACTAATCGTTTTCAATAATCGGCAACTAATCGATTATTAAAATACTCGTTAGTTGCAGCCTTATTGGTCAGGACGTTGGCGGAAGCTTTTGTAAATGACTGCAGCGCAATATGTATTCTCATCGTTTTGTTTGTTTTGCTATTCTAATGCACTAATTGTGATTTTTCTGGCCTGGTTATACGTTTTGTAGTTGAAAAAAATGTATAGATAAAAAAAATAAATGTAAGATCTTGGGTGAATTCTCTGTTCTCCATTCAGTGGGGAACCATGTGCCAAGTTAAAATAAAATGAAAAGATGATTAAAATCCTTTCCTCATCATTTTTTTTCCATACAAATTGAAAATCTAGATTTAAAAGGCATACATCAGGATTGGATTTCCGTACAGCCCTATTTGCACCAGGCCTTGGCCTACTACAGGTTGGAGTAAAGGTGAATAAAGAGATGGGTGTGGCCTCCTAGGGCTGGTTGTCTCATGATGTGATGATGTCCTTGGTCTTTCAGGCGTAGACATTCCAGAAGTAGCTCCAGCTCCTCCTCAGACTCCCCAGAGCACCGTAGAAGGTCTAGGAGATCTTCATCCCCACAAGAACATCGAAGGTCTGTTTTATTTGTCAGCACACTCTCATTGTACACTGTTAGGAAAAAAGTTATTATTCTTGTCAGCACACTCATTGTACACTGTTAGGAAAAAAGTTATTATTCTTGTCAGCACACTCATTGTACACTGTTAGGAAAAAAGTTATTATTCTTGTCAGCACACTCTCATTGTACACTGTTAGGAAAAAAGTTATTATTCTTGTCAGCACACTCATTGTACACTGTTAGGAAAAAGTTATTATTCTTGTCAGCACACTCTCATTGTACACTGTTAGGAGAAGTTATTATTCTTGTCAGCACACTCATTGTACACTGTTAGGAAAAAAGTTATTCTTGTCAGCACACTCATTGTACACTGTTAGGAAAAAAGTTATTCTTGTCAGCACACTCATTGTACACTGTTAGGAAAAAAGTTATTCTTGTCAGCACACTCATTGTACACTGTTAGGAAAAAAGTTATTCTTGTCAGCACACTCATTGTACACTGTTAGGAAAAAAGTTATTCTTGTCAGCACACTCATTGTACACTGTTAGGAAAAAGTTATTATTGTTGTCGGCACACTCTCATTGTACACTGTTAGGAGAAGTTATTATTCTTGTCAGCACACTCATTGTACACTGTTAGGAAAAAGTTATTATTGTTGTC
>OMKY01118274.1:0-12711 GCA_900302395.1 Bregmaceros cantori | reverse complement strand
GTGTGGAACACTGATAGTTTGGTCAAGTCATTAGCTGTCATTCTCCAGCATTCTGCTCCATACAAGAGGGTAGATAGCACACAGCTCTGGTATATTTTAAGTTTTGTTTTGGTTCTGTACTGGGACCTCCATATGTTGTTCAGCATTCTAAATGCATTTGTGGCTTCATTGATTCGTCTTCTTATGTCATTGTGCGCACCCCCATCAGTTGTTACTGTGCTGCCAAGGTAGGTGAACTCGTTGGTTGTCATGATGAAGATCTAATAACCACAGTCAAAAACTGGAAACTAAAATGGTACGGACATGAGAGAGAGAGTGGGAGGGGGAAAAAGAGAAAAATACAAATGACATTTCAATAGGTATTGATGAATGAAAAGATTAATTAATAGCGTTCATAATCTATGTTGAATTGATTTGAATGAATGAAATGAATGAATGAATGAATGAAATGTATTTAACGACAGACAGTACAGAGCCATTGTTCAGTTCCACATGTTACATAGCAAAATAGAAGGCATTCATTGCAGCATGTTACAAGAGTCATGAAAAGATGGATATACACAGGATTAGCAAGCTGCTAAATTACACCTGGCTGTCGGTGGGGCCCCCAGAGGGGGCTCGATGATTAGAGTTCATATATGGCGCATGAGTGTGCGGCGGGGACAGTTCCGCCATCAGATAACAAACATTAGTTTGTTATTTGATCAACGATTCGCAACATTAGTGTGGATTGAGCGCCTTCCCACCCGGAGTCTTCCCATTAATGTTACAATTGTGAGATTGTGCGCGAATACAAATGAAAGCAACATGTTTTGTTTGCATATTGTGGCATATTAGTGGAAATTCAATTAAAGTGAATCTATTTTCTTTGTTGACACTGTGGCTTCGGCTTGCAACAATAAGTATAGCAGGCTTGAGCATCCTGTAGGGCGTCGTAAATGAGAACCCTGTACGTCGTATTATTACTGAGCTGAAAACTAAATACTGTTATGGTTTTTTGTCTTATAAAACAAACACCAGGTGGTCCCAACAGAGTCATTCCACAAAGCATTGCAACAAAATGAAACAGTTGGGAGAAAGTCGGAATCTGCCAATCTGTAAAACCTAAAGCAGTGAACAGACTTGATAATGCAGTGCTTGGACCTGAATGTATGGGTGCAGTACATTAATTATCAGCTAATTGTGGGGGTGTGTGGTGGCCGAGTGGTTAGAGAGTCCCCCCAACCATAGGTCGAGCAGCACGCAGGTTCAAATCCCCTGTCCGGCATTTCTGCAATGTCTCCCCCCAACTCTTCATCCCAGTTTCCGATTAATCCTGTCACTATTTCTCTCAATAAAGAATGAAAAATGGCGCTTGTGCCCAAAAAAATAACAAAAAAAAAAATTATCAACTAATTGTATGCCCGTTTAAAAGAAACCAGGGCTTTGAACCGATATTTTACTAATCTGCTGATCCCTGTTGGTGCACATTCTGCTACAAGCAGAGAAAACTATGATATGAATTGTATCCCTGAAACGCAGAGCATCAGGGATGTAATGGTGTTGTGTGTGCCGTGACCAGATAAATGGATTTGGTGTGTTAATGCTCTAGCGGAGGGGCTCTTAACCTTTTCCACCCCAAGGACCCCTGGCTTAAAGTAACTTGTGGACCCCTTCATTTGAAGGGATACAGCCAATTCTTTGTATAAAGAGATAGCATGGCAGTAGCATTTGAAATAGTGCATAGTATATCTTTAAACTGCTGGGAAAATGTGTTTAGTTAATGGTGCTGTTGGTGGTAGTTAACAATGACTACCAGTGAAGTTCCATGTATTCAAACCACTTGCTGCACCCAGGTGGTGGAAGACTGTATTGTGGTAAATTCATTTATCAACACATTCAGACGGTTTTCAGACCCCTGGTTTAAAACTAATTCCTCTGTTGACCCTCTCGGGTGTCCCCACGGACCCCTAAGGGTCGCATACATCTTTAGCAGTCGGTGGTGACTGCATAGACCTCGTTTAATTGTAGTTACATACCCAACCTGTCCGGTGGATACAAAACATTTTCTTGTGTATTTTTCCGGCCCATTCAGACCATTTTCAGCTTTGTTCAGGCGTAGCTGGAAGGGAGCGAAGGAGACATGCAGCAAAGCTGTCAGTGAGGCGAAGCAAATTCACGACCCTCAGTGAACATGTCCCTTGCAGAGATGGCAAATCCAGCTCCAGAAAGTAAAAGTCCTGCCACGTTTTCGTTCTACCCGGCGTAGAAGTGCACTGCAAACAGGTGTCACTGATTAGCAGATCAACCCAACTGAAGAGCTTCTCTAATTAGGAGCAGCTGCTATTCGCAGTGCAGCACAGGTAGAACCAAAACATGGCAGGATTTTTACTTTCTGGAACTGGATTTGCCATCTCTGGTCCCTTGTACTAAACATGGCCTCAAAAGGTGAGGTCGAGGACAAAATAGCAGATAACACTGTCATGAGAACCCTGTCACGAATCAGCTCCTGAATATCAGCAGCAGCAGCTGCACATTCGGCCAGCGATGACGTTGTGAGGCGTGAACAGCCATCTTACCAGAGATGCAACCAAGTACCTCGTTACAAGTCATCATTAACATGCTGTAATTCTAGCTCCAGAATCTGATTTTAATAAAGTAGCAAAACAAAGCAAACAATGCTATTATAAAAGCCAAACTAGTGTTTGCTTTTAACTTTATTAAAATTAGATTGTGGAGCTAAAATGACAGCATGTTAATGATGACTTGACTCGGCAGAGAGAAAGAGAGCCGGTGGATGAAGGGGTATCGAGAGATGGGGATGGATGGGAGCGACTGTGGCACCAGAGAAAGTTTAATAAACCTCTATTATTATAGGCAATACATTCTCAGAAAAAAAAGCACGGACAGACACACACAAATACACTTTGACACATGTGCACATAACTACACACAGCCACACAACACACAGCCACACAACACACACACACACACACAAGCAAACACAAATGCGCACCCACTCACACACACACACACACACACTAACATTAACCAATAATACATACTCACAAACAAACGCAAACACCAATATACTTTGACACACGCAAAAACACAGCCACATGTGCACATGACTTCACCCAGCCACACACACACACACACACACGCGCGCGCGCGCGCGCACCAGTGCAGTAGTTTCAGCAGGAGGGTGGGGGGGGGAGCGTAACGCGCGTAGTGACGTCATAGCACTCGCGCACAACAAAGCAGCGGCGCGCGGCTCTCATCAGCACCAGACGCGCGGACAGCTCCGGCGCGCGCGGGGATGGAACGGTCTTGTTGGTGTGGACTTATTTTTTTATTTAATTTTTTTACGCACGGCACGTACGCTGCAATTCACGTCTCGACTTGTCTCGACTTGCCTCGACTTGACCCGATGGTTGGATAATTGTTGAGGGAGACGAACGACAGGCTACCGGATTATTTAATACGCCTGCCGCGGGATTGTCAGATTGTGGAGAGAGCCGCGCGTTCCACGGATGAGATCCTACCGTAACGGAATGCGGGACTCCGTGGGACTAACCGGGCGAGGCATATCCAAGCACCAACGTGGCGCGCCGTGAGACTGCACCCGCCCCCCCTCTCCACGGATCTATCACACAAGACAATACATGTCACCGTGGACTTTTGTTTTGTTGTCTAATCTCCTGTTGTGGAAAAGCAGAAACACACCGACACGATGCATTCACCTGATTGTTAAGAGAGGATACCATGGAAAATAATTTCACAATCCATGCAGAGAGCTGACGCGCACCGAGACTGCGTCTTCGTTTGAGACTTCGTCTGCCTTCCCACGGATAAAGCAATCCAACATACACATTTTTAAATTAATTGTAGTTTTAGAGTCTTATTAGCCACGTTTGTTTTCAAGCAATATCCTCACATGGAATTTGGGATGGGATCCAAGTGGACATAATCAAGTTGATATATATATATATATATATAGTGGCCGCATTTTTCTTTTGTGTAGAAGCAAACACAATAACACAATGAATTCACTATTCTTTTTAATTAACAATGGATCTCATGGTAAATAATTCCACAATGGAATACTTTCACATTTCCCTCAATATTAAATCAGTATTCTGATTCGAATAACATTCACTAAGAAGCAGTACTTGACACAATTAAACAATGGATCCACTACCGGAGTACTCCATTTTTCTAGCCCGGATCCTGGAGGAGCTAGATCACAAGCACAACACCATGTCCTACCAGGATCTGTGCAAGTCGCTGTGTGCCCGCTTTGACCTGGCACACCTGGCCAAACTCCGCAGCCTCCTGTTCTATACCGCCTGCCTGGATCCCGCCTTCCCGGCAACACTCTTTAAGGATAAGATGCGCTGCGCCGTGGAGGACCAGCAGTCCAAGAAGCTCATGGTGGCAGCTGACATTGTCACCATGTTCAATCTGATTCAGATGAACGGTGGGGCCGCCAAGGAGAAGCTGCCCCTCGCTGTCTCCTCAGGTGGTGGGGGTCACCGCAGCAAGTTCCACCGCAACCTGTCGCTCGAATCCAGCCGCTCCGACTCAGAGGCCTTCAAGTTCCCGGCGGCGTCCTATGAGCGTCCGCCGCAGGCTCACCACCCACATCATCATCACCACCATCATCAGCATCATCACACTGCCTCACACCATTCCCACCACCACCATCACCGCAACCATCACCTTCACCACCAGCACCCTACTCCCCAGAACGGATCTCCCTGTAGCACCAAATCCGAGCGGCAGCACAGCGGCCGGGAACTCATGCCTTCCAGCGCCAACTCAAACTTCTTGCTAGGCGTTAACAAGGACCTCAAGTGCAGGGCGGCGTCCATGGAGAAGCTCCAGCACCTCCCACAGTATTCCAGCGGCGGGAGCCGGTCAGCGTCCCCCCCGGCGTGCGAGATCCAGACCACCTACTTCCCCATGGACATCGACAGCGAATCCACCACCGACCAGGACTCTCTGCAGCCTCTCGGACATCAGGAACCTTACTCAGTGCACTCCTGCATGCAGAAGAGGAGCATGTTCAAGGAGGACTTCCACAATTTCGTGGCCTTCTCCCCTCAGGTTTGTCTTTATATATACTTTTCATAATCCGGTCAGAAGTTATGGAGGAAACGAAAATCCGGCCATCTTGTATTCAGCCATCTTGGAAGTGTTGGCCTCCAAAATCGAATCAATCGTGCATGGTTGTTGAAAACTTTGCAGACCCCTGTTGTCCTATATGTTTCTGAGGTCAGTAATACCCTTCCAAATCCAATGTGTAAAGTACAGTGTTTTCCCATCAACCAACTTGTTCATAGTATGCCATGACAGGGTATCCAGTGATGGCCGTTCCAAATGTATCTTCTAACAATCATATCCAATTTAGTTGAAACAAAAGCCTGTGAATGATTGTGAAATTGGATGTAATACCCTATTCCAGACATATGTCTCTCTTATCTAAATCCCCCATTCTTAACCAGAAATTACAGTTTTAAACGGGGGTCCACAAAATGTCAGAATGTGTTGATATATGAATTCACCATGATGGAGCCTTACACCACCGGGGTGCAGTAAAGTGCAGTCTTTTCAATAAATTAAACAACACGGGCAGAGTATCATTGTTAATTAGCACCAAGATGAACTAACACATTTTACCAGCAGTTTAAAGTAGCATTATGTATTTTTCCACAGTATTCCAAATGTTCCGTCCATATTATCGAGATACAAAACATTTAAATGAAGTGGTCCCCGAATTACTTTAAGCCAGAAAAAGAGGTTCTTGGGGTGAAAACGATTAAGAACCCCTGATCTACATTACTTATTTACGGGACTACAGTTATTATGTTTATGTCCATTACACTACCCAGCCCTGATTACAGCGAACACCCAGATGAACTCTGCGTGACATCCGATGCTGAGTCAATTCAAGTACAGAGAAAGATTACAGGGTCATGTTTACATGATCAGCTCTGGGAGATGCAGACATTGGGACTTAGCGCCCCTTAATCTTGCCAGGAACGACAATGAACCCAATAATTGAGTGAATTTTTATCTGTTTGGTAATTCACTGGGCGAATGAGTACAATGTTTCCCAGCGGGAAGACGCAAACAAGCACATCTATTGTCCACGGTCAGCCATGGAAATGAAGATGTGACATTTTGCACTGGATTAATACCCTCTCTATCCATACATCTTTGTAATTTCTCCAGTACAGCAGTGTAGAATTATCATAAATGAAATGCCACACTATTTTTTCCTTTTATTTATCTTTTATAATTTATGCATTTTACGCCAGCGGGCTTCTTGCTTCTAGCTACTTATTATGGATAATTAAATCCCTGAGTTGCGGAACGTAGGGATGTGATGGTTTTGCGTGCGCCACCGCGTTGGGACTCGTGTTAACGTGATAACTTTTGAATGGATGGATTTGTCTCAGATTTGGTGTGTTAATGCTTTAGGGCAGGGCTATTCAACTACTTTGTTCAGAGGGCCACATTGTCAGAAACCCAATGGGCCAGGGGCCGGCACAGACGCCATACTGCAGCCCCCCACCCCCTCCTTCAGTAACTTCACAGAATCTCACTGTGGGACTTGGGTTGGGGGCTTGTTTAGGCGTTCTGTGGGTGGGAGTGGAGTGCTTAAATGGTTGTCAGCCCGTGCCCTGCTCCCGTAGGAGTGGGGCGCACAGTTGGCCATGGAGGCGCATCCAGCCGGCCATCCACTCCTGCGCGCAACGCACGGGCCGTTTGTGTATCCTTCTTTTGGGACGTTCAGGTGGGCTTTCAGAGCACTTGAGCACTTTCCGACTGAGGTTGAATGAATTATAATTTGAATCGGGTTGAAAGAGCTGGGTCTAAACTCCAGTCATCCAACCTCGTTTTCTTGCCATCTTAACACCCGACTGCAATGAAGCCGACTCGTCGGGTGTTAAGATGGCAAGAAAACGAGGTTGTGGAGATATAGTCCAGCAATGCATGAAGGGGATTGGGGGGGGAAATTAATGGTTAATGTTTAGTGCCATTTGTAAAACCGACAAAAAACTAAATTTTAGGTTTTTGGAACAAAAACCGAGGTTTCAATTTTTTGTAAAAATCATTCCGCCCTACTAGATATAACAGAGCAGTTATCCATGTCATTCCAGGTCCTACCTGCTGACAACAAACCAGATGGAAAGACTCCGGACAACTACCACTCCAGGAGGGAGCTCCAAAAGTCCACCACCTTCTTCAACCACAGCTTTGAACTGCCTTACAGCAATCCCTACTTTGAGCCTGCCATCAATTCTCCCATACAGGAGAGGCGACGAGCCAAGCATGAAAGTTTGGACGACCTTCAGGCGTCCACCTACTTTGGGCCAACCACTGTGTCGGAGTGTGTCAGCGCCCGCCGCCACTTGGGCAAGCCAGCAAAGATTGCAGCATGGCCTGTGAAGAGCCTCAGTCTCAACATCGAAGAAGGATACTCCGAGTTTGACCGATCTGTGCAGGCCAACTGCATTCCTCTAAAGGAGAACCATCGTCACACTATGGATATGCTCTGTGAACCCGGTGAGCCGGGGCAATTCCATAGCCCAAAGCAGAAAGGTTCCCCTCTGGCAGGGCAATTCGCAAAGAAGAGCAACGGCCTGAAGCATAAGGAACTTCCGGCAATTCCGTGTGGATCTATTATGGCTGAGAAGTGTGAGACCGGGAAAAGATTTCGTGACAAAATTGTCCACAGCTCATCCTTCCAGGACAGTTCGAGTGTGGGAACCCAAACAGAGCAAGCCCTAGCCCAAAAGAAAGCTAAAGAGTATGCGGCCAAGTACTGCGAACGCGAACGCTTCAAGGCTGCATCTGAAGATGAGCCTCAGACGCTCAGCGACGACATCAGCGATATCTTTCGTTTCCTTGATGAGATGAGTGTCTGCGATTCACTGGGTACAGTGGTCCAGTCGCCCTGCTACAACAGCAACGGCTCACTCTCACAGGTCACCCTCAAGTCAGACGGTGACAGCTCACCTGAGCGCAACACCGTGCGCCTTGCCAAATCCAAGCTGGACCGACTATTCCAGTCCATGGAGTGTGCCGACGATGAGCTCAAGTCCAGTGTGTGCAAGTTGGTGTCGCGCATCGGCGAGATCGAGAGGAAGCTAGAGTCACTATCCGGCGTGCGCAGTGAGATCTCGCAAGTGCTCTCCAAATTGAACAGACTGGATGAGAAGATTTTAGAGCCTGAAGGAAATGGCCGTCATAACGGGGCACAACCATCGGCACCTGTGCCTACAATCGCTGGTGCCGATATGAGCTCCTTGAGCTCGCCGGCCCATCCTGGGCAGCAACATGGCGAAGGCGGACTGTCTCCGCACGTCTTCCAGTGCCACACCACGGGACACAACGTCAAGAAGGGGGCGGGAGATGGCGGTGGCGGCCTGGCAGACTGGTGTTGCCCAGACGGTGGCAACAGCGAGAGCATGCGCGTGCGGGCGCTGAAAAAGAACATGTTCACGCGCCGCTCATCGCGCTCACTCAACGAGGAGAATAGCGCCACCGAGTCCAAGATGGCCAGCGTCAGTAACTTGCCACGGGACTGGAGGACTGTGTCGTATGCCGCTGCACAGGCTGCCGACGAAGTCAAGGACAAGGACCGGGAGCGGGACAGAGAACGGGAGAACAAGGAGCGGCACAGAAAGGCTAAAGAGGTACGGCCCATGAAACAAATACACTATCCTCTGTTTCACTTGCAGGTGCTGTAACACCAGAGATGGGTAGGAATGCATTACATATACTCTAGGGCTGACGAACGATTATTTTGATAATCGATTAATCAGCCTTTTTTACTTAATCGATTACTCGGTTACTCGGTACAGCATAAAAGAGCCTACTCTTACATGCTAAATTATAACATATTGGGCTTTCACACAAGCTTACATGTTGTCTTTATTGTATTAGGGCCTTGACATTGGAAAAATTGCATTGGGAACAACATATATTCAACACGTTTGAGCGGAGAATAGGCCAAACGATTAATCGATTATCAAATTAGTTGACAATTATTTCAATAATCGATTCTCATCGATTAATCGATTCATTGATTGCAGCTCTAATTTACTCTAAATAACTTGTTACAATTTTTTTGTACTTTTTTACTTTCTGAGTACATTTTTCACCACTTTCGACTTTTACTCAAGTAAATTTGAGATGACAAAAATGTGTTGTATGTTGACGCCATAGCTCTCTCTCCCTCTCGGGCGGTCTCTCTCGCTCTCTGTCTTGGTCTTTCTCTCGCTGGCACTCTCACTCTCTCTCGGTCTCTCTTGTTCTCTCTCTCGGGCGCTCTCTGTCTTGCTCTCTCCCTCTCGGTCTCTCTCTATCATGCTCTCTCTCTCTTGGTCTATTTCTCTCTTGGTCTCTTGGTCTATCTCTCCTCTGGGGCGCTCTCGCTCTCTGTCTCTCCCTCTCGGTCTCTCTCTCTCGGTTTCGCAGTATCATCTATCTATCTATAGATCAATATTGTAAGACAGAGATTTTATCTCGTTACCTGTGCCCTAATTCATCACAGATGGGAGGTTGGTCCGACCTTCTGCTAGTTCACTTCTGGCTATAACTCTTGGCAACCCAAGCCAGAATTAGCTGATTTTACTGTGCTTAACCATGCACCATATAAACATGGATAGAATATATAAAACATAGTCATTGTCATACATATTGGGGTTATTTTTTCTTTTAGAACCACCTCAACAATCACGCTGAGATCTGAAATAATAATACGTCAGCGTATGCTGGTCTCTTGAGGGTTAATGGCATAAACCTTTATAAACGCAACATCCTTTCTCACTTTCCCATAGTTCTTTGGAAGCTCTAATTGTATTTTCTGCTACACACACAAACATCTCTGAGGTGGATGTTGTAGTTCACATGTCAGACTAATAATGCTGCAGCATTGTTTGCTTTCAGTCCCTTCAGATAGTTCAACTCTGGCAATCTATACTCCTCTATTTGCCCTCTTGTATCTCAATTTCTGCAATCAAAGTGCCTCGCTCGTGTCCCTGAGTCATATCTCAAGAGAGGGAGCTGTATGACTTCCAGTGGCAGAAAATTACTTTCTTAGCCAGCAGTGTCCTTAAATAAATAGTTTGTTGTATGTGCGTTGGGTACCGTTCCCTGTGAAGAGTAATAGTTTTTTCTAAGGACCCAAGCAACACAAGACCAGGGCTCTGAACCAGTTCACCTCCTCTCTGTCTGGCAGGCATGTCCGCCAGAAGTCACACACACGCAGCAGGTGTTTGCGTGGACATTACAGTATATTAAAAAATGTTGTGCTTCAAATGCAAGCCGTCTCAATTTAATTGAAATGTGATTTTTCGGCATGTCATCCCAATGCGTGGGTCCAGCCCCTATTCCCGCATCTCAACGAGGTACTCTGTAAATAGACGAGTTTACGTACGAAACACTGGTGGGAGTCATTTTGTCCCGCGCTTCTGCAGGTCACTTCCGGTGCCTTATTGTTGCCTATATCAACTCTGGTACTGGACCGAGGTCCGAGCACACAAAACGCGTGCCAGTTCAAAATCCGACCACTAGGTGTTGGTCTGTGACCAGTTACACATCACACCACTCGCTCCGTTTAATTTTGTATAAATATTGATGAAATACAGTCAAATAACTTCAAAATCTGACAGTCAAATCCAAAGTTACTCACCGAGTGTTCTTCTGGACCAATAGGCTGGCTGCTTCTTCTAGTTATTCCAAAAGGAATGAGACAATGGAACAAGTTGCACTGATTATTAAATCATGCATTTGTGGGTCACAGATCAGCACGGGAGCATTTGGGTGAGGAATAGCACACCGCAAGTTACCACCATCCGTTTTAAATAACAGGTAGGTGTGTGTTTCCACCGAATATACATGTTGAAAAATAGCCAAAATCACAGCGAACGAAATGACACCGGACGTGACGTTCAGACACCGGAGGTACCCCCCGGACTCGTCTATTGTTCGTAATCATTCCAGTGCTTACAGGTCATGTGAAATGACATAGGGGCTGCAACATCCAAGACATCCGCACACATAGTCTTGACGCCGCGAGATCGATTCCTCTCAAGGTCATATACTGCACATCATCTTCTCCCCACTCTCTCGCCCCTCTTTTTACGCCAAGCGCTGAAAACAAAATGCGAAAATGGCACTTATTATTCATTGGCCGAATCATCATCAGTCCCTTATGCAACCAGCTCTCTCCATCTCTCTCTGTCCTCGGCCATTCGCTTGGTGTCGCTCAGTCTGCACCTTGTCCACGCTTGGATGTTATCTTCCCATGGAATGTTAAAAGAAAAAAGACAACACTGCTATAGGGCCGTTTCCGTCATGGCTTGGGAGTATGACGTACGGTGAAGTATACATAAACATACGATTAAGTGGCATTATTTCAATGTCATGTTCATTATATACCACGACGTAGTTATGCTGCCATCTGCTGGCGATTGATATCATTTTACCATGGATAAATTAATAATAGAATACTTTTAAACGGACAAGGTTAAGCAAATATCACTTGCTGCCTGTTTGATCGCGATCTGACTGCCATCATGGCTGCCGCCGCTACGCTGCATGTTGCGGCGTAAGTGGTAATTTATGGACGGCTGCGTATTTCTTCATGGGCAATGTTATCTCCGTGAGTAAGAGGTATCAGGAGTCTATGGAATCAGGTCTGCACTCAGTCAGGGTCAGCTAGCAAGAGAGATACTTCATTTACAGAACACTGGGTTACACATGCACTCAGAAAACGACGATCGTGATGTCATAGTAGGTGACGCCCACACAGTCAGAGTGTTCAAAGCGATGTAAAATGAAAACATTGTTGATAGGGCTGTTGCGGTGTTGAGAAACATAGTAGTTTCTCCACACCGCAAGGCCACCGTGCAACAGCCCTGCTGGTGCTAACAGGCGTTCCAGAGGGTTTCATTGTTTTGCTGTACACCCACTGAGCTGCGAGTGGTCGGCAGTGAGTGTGTGGAGAAAGCTCATTCGTTTTCCTCGTGTCGATGTGTTTGCTTCAGGCACCAAGGCTGTGCCACGCTGCCTGGTCTGCTCTATGACTGATTGACTTGGCTTTATTCGTGATGTGCATTATGCAGTGTGTATGGCTAGATGCACACGCCAGTACAAACACGTCACTACAGTTATGGGTAGGGGTGCAACGGATCAAGAGACTCACGGATCGGACCGATCCTCGGATCAGAGCTCACGGATCACGGATTTTTCGGATTATCGCAAAAAAAAGACAAAAATAAACATAAGTTTCTCTTTTGGTTATTAAAATAAAATATATGAAATAAATTTCATGAGGAAAGGGGGATATATCTTCTTTTTAACATAAAAAATAACATAAAGACATAAAGTGCAATAATGCACATCCTCATCGTCCTAGACAACATGGAGAAGTGTAATAACGCCCATTTTCATTGCACATCTCTGTGTAAATGTCCTATGGAGAGCACGATCACTGTCGCTATGGCTCCATCTGGCGGACAAAAAGCGCTACTGCATGTGCCTTTTTATTATTATTTTTTTAATTATTGTGGTCCGCGGTACACGTGTGTGGACCGCGGACCGTTGCACCCCTAGTTATGGGGCTATGGATCTGTGCAAGCCAAATCTTTGGTTACACCAAACAGGGATCAATTTACCTTTAGTATTCAAATCTTTCAGCGTGACAAAGACATC
>OMKY01118268.1:0-12276 GCA_900302395.1 Bregmaceros cantori | reverse complement strand
ATAAAAAATGATATTAAATACTATATTATAATATTTAAGTTTTTTCTCGGTCGACATGGTGGTACGTGGGCCGCTGAATAGTTTCTCAGGTGGTACTTGGGATGAAAAGTTTGAGAATCGCTGATCTAATACAACCTATCGGAGGAGAGAAACAGTGGGTTATGTTCTGTACATTGTCCACCCAGTGAAGGGGGGAATCGTGTAGGGGAGGATCTATACCTGGGAAGGGGCCGGTGTGTGTGTGTGCGAAGAAGGGCCTGGTGTTTCTGTGAGACGGCTGCCGAGGACGTTAAAGCATGCCATCGGTGCTTCCTGTTGTCGACTGTGATTTATGAGGTGACCTTGACTCCCCTTTGCACACATGTAATTATCCATAGCGTTCTATCGGTCGTTTCCACAACATAATTATCATTGTTGCTCTATTGGTTGGCTTGACTTTATTAGGACTGGGGCGGGAGGACCATTAAGCGCATTACTAAAACACTTGTTTGCAAAGTGCTCATTGTGGTGAGACATGATTGACAATGTTTATAAAAACTCACTAGACATCACAACAGCAAATTAGCTAAAGGGCAAAAGACAAAAGAAGCTTCTGTCAAGTGAAAGTGAGGGACAATGCGTGATGCTACCTTCCACTTGTCCTTTGCTCGCTCTAGAAAAAAAATCATGCTGCCATTTATCAGCATGTTCTGTCCATGTGTCAACACCTACGCAAAGAAAATACATTTTTATAAGGGTTATATTTTTAATCCATCGGGGCTGCCACTAACGCATGTTTTAATGTTCAATAAGTTGCTGATTTACTGAAATCATTAGTCTACTAATGTTGACAAAATTAATCTTGACAACTCAAAATGTAGTAACGATTTGATGATTTGCATGGATCAGTATAATAATGATTTTTTTTTTGCTATTGTCATTTATTAAATTGAGGAAAATATGTCAATATGACATATTTTTAGGATGTAGAAATTATTTTCTTTTTTTTCCAGCCCATTCAGGCTGTTTTTTTCCAAGCTTTAATTATTAGGGTTAGCGGAAACAGGTGAAGATGGGGGGCAGACATGCGGGAAATACGTCGGTGGCGAGATTCGAACCACTGACTCACCGCGTGAGGCATATGCGTGCTTTCCAGCGCTCTGCCTAACCGACTGAGCTACTGGGCAGCACAGGATGTAGAAATTCTAATCACAATTTCTCTTTATAGGGATCCTCTTCTTTACATTGTAAGCTGTCACGCTAAATATTATTTGTAGAAAATATATACATTTTTAGTGTTGAAATGATTGGCACTGAATTTGTTGAACACACCAACGGGCTGTTACCCATTCAATTCCAAAACATTTCCCCTTAACACATTGCGTCTTGTAACGGCTGCCAAGTGGCTGTTCGCTGCCACATCGCTGTTGTTATCGATGTCTATAAACACAGATACACAGTGCGTTGCCACACGCGCGCACACACCGACACGGCCGCACGCATGCAGGCACATGTCAGGAGTTAATTGTGGTGTGTTGCCGATGTTGTTGTGAAGGAAGTTCTTCTCGTGTTTGTCATCAACCGCTTCCTCGCCGCTGCACCCGCCCTCCGGGGAGAGACGCGCTGCTAGGCTAACAGTTTTTCATCCTCCGCGCTTTCTACTTTCAAACCTACACCACTTCTTTCCCAACGTGTCACTTTCTTTTTGATCTGTCGTCGTTTCTCCTCATCGCTCTTCACCTTGTTGCTTCGCTTCCTTCTGGTCTGCTGGGTGAGGGGCAGGGGGGACAGATTTCGCGAAGGCTTGAGTATACGAGTGTGGCGTTTAGTCGCTTATTCGTGAAGAATGTAATTGGTGTCAGCAACGCATTGAATCGTCATTGTTTTTTTTTTGCTGCATAACCTGATTTTGCCAGCAGTTGAAGCACACACATTTGATGTTAATAATTTCTCTAAATACAAACACAATGGAAAGAAGAGATCATCTACTATGATACATTGTGATTACAACTTTTCGTATTATAAATATGTATCTATAATATAGTATAAAGCCTGTATATATTCCCTTTACTTTTATATCTGTGTCATTTCTTTTGTAGAAATGTGTGCAATTTAAATTTAACAACCATAATATATGCTGTTTGTATTTCACAAGATTTCTTTTAATCAAACCTTTACAATTCTGTATGTGAATCTTTTTTTCTTTTACCTCTTGAGTAAAGAGATAGAAATATTACAAAAAAAAACCTGCTCATTGCCAAAGACCCCAAAAGACATGAAAATGGTAAAAAAAAAAGTTGTAAGTTCTTCATAGAAAGTAGAAATCCCATTAGCTATATTATAAGATATATTTCCCCATAATGGCTTTTCCTTACACATTTATGCTTGATGTTCTATATTATTCTTACTAGGTTGCTGCATAAGTCTTAACGCTCTGTTCGCTCTCCTGCTGAGCCAATAAAATGTTGAATATTTGATGAATAAAAATTAAAGTAATGATGAACTAGCCAACTATGTGTTTTAATAATCAGCAACTATTAAACTAACTATTAAAATAATTGTTGTACTCATTGTCTCAAACTCATCTCACGGAGCCCACTCTGTCCTTGAGGCTTTGTGGGTAGAGACAACATTAAGTATCCAGCAGCTTGTCTATTATTTTATCCTTCGGGGAGCGTCTCCTGTATCCTCCTCCTACCGCATCCATAAGGTGATCTCTGCCGGGCGATTGGACGAGAGTGGCGAGTGACGGCAAAGGAAGAAAGTGCCTTCATGCGGCAGTGGCACGCCGCTCGCCTCGTGTTTGTGTATGTGCTCACGTAGGCCGCGGGGGACGTAGGTGATGTACGACGTGCGAGGCGTTTAAAAAGTGAACAGAGGCGAGCGGGGAAGGAGGAAATGTAGCTCCGTCACTCTCAGCTCATCTCCGCGGCTCAACCAATGATTGAATTCATGAAGACGAAGCGCACCACGGCCACTGGGCGAAGTGGGGCCAGACGTTCTGTGGGGATTTATTTTCTGATCGCAGGATCCCAACTTTATTGTAGAATTTTAGTCGACAGCAGGAGTGGATTTCTTTCTATTTTTTTCAACTTTCAAAGGTGTTTTTATGACGATGACAAAAACATTTCTAGCTGGTGTCAGGACAGTCCGACTCACATGGAGAATTCTAGTAGTAGGCGGGGTACAAAACTGATAAAGAACAAAGATATATAGAAATAACGAAACATTTTCATCTCAAATATATGCAAAGAAATTATTTTTCCTATTTGTAATGAGAGGTACAGAAAACTCACCCTTGGGCTGAGAATGAATGAATCTTGTCTGTCAATAGTTATCATCTATCGAAGTACTTATAACCAAATCACTTTGATTTTGATTCAGATTTCACAGCCCAACATTGACATTCTGCAATTAGGCTCGATACCATATCCAATATTGGATTCATCGGCAGTAGGTCTTTGAAAGTGCTATGTACCGAGGGAGGCATCAGCCTGGTTGGGAGACTTGAGACTGAGAGTTACAATTTCCTAGTCCACCCCTACTGAATAACTTTCTATTCTATAACACACAAGTATATGTCAAAAAATATGTGCCTCATATGTGATTTTAGTGCGTTTTGTAAGACAATAATATCGGATATTGTGCAACTTTGAACAGACAATATTGTGATATGAAGAAGTGTCACCCTAGTGTTTGTGCTTATGAACTCTGCAGTGATTGTCAATTTGACATTGACGCCTGAACTATTATAGCAGCCACTCTTTGTATAGTGGGCTACATGTTCTATGGTCGTCGGTATGAACTTCAATATTATAATGACAAAGTTTAAATGTCAAAATCTGAATTTTGGTCATCAGCTGGAAACGGTCAGTAGCTTCATGTACCTCAGAGCCACTGTTTCAGACCAAAAATGACAACCTCATCAGCAGGAGTGCACAAACATCAGCGGCTCTAGCAAAGCTGAGGACGATTTAGCAAGACAACAATACTTCCACCAGCTCGAAGATCAGACTGATGCGCTTATGACGTTGATCTTTCTGTACGCTTGTGAGACATGGACACTAACTGCTCACAGGCTCCTCTGTATCTCGTATAAAGAACACATCACCAACGAAGTGAAAGCCAGAATAAAACAAGCCACCATATGAAGATCTACTAACCACAGTAATCGATACCTGAATACAAAAAACTATGGGGAAAAAAATTGTCATTAAGAATTTTCTACATTGTAAAAATGAAAAATGTCTTTTGACGTCTTTGTCAGTAAGTATGCGTTTTCTGCTGGAGTTCGTTTACATTTCTAAGTTAAAATAATATCCAAATTTTTTTAAGTTATTTTTGGCCGCAAGCGCCATTTTTCATTCTTTTATTGAGCGAGATAGTGACAGGATTCAATCGGAAACAGGGATTAAGAGACAGGGGATTTGAACCTGCGCATCCCCCAGACCTATGGTCTGGGGGATGCGCTCTCTACCTGCTTGGCCACCACGCACCCCCAAAAACATTAGAAATTTGAATCTCATTTTGTTGGAGGATTGACAGCAGTGGTGTGTTGTCTTTGCTGGAGGACATATGTTTTTTCTACCTTCACCCCTCCCATTCCCCAAAATGTGTGGGGTAGCGTCAGAGATGGAGAAAGATTGAAACAGACGATCTTGGTGCTAGGGCCAAATATTGCACTTACAAGTTTTTCTTTCTATATCGCAGTCTTCCACAGATGGCCTGCAGAAAACGCATCCTGACTGAGAGAGCCAAGAGACTATATTTTTATAATGTAGAAAAATTCACAATTTCCCAAGACAGTAGAGATCCTCTTTTTTTACATTATATGTTGTTGTTTTCAGATGTCATTTGTGGGGAATATTTGGAACATGGAAACATCCATGTTTTTGTGTTAAAATGGATGGCATTGGGGGGAACCTTTGGCTGAGTGGTTGAAGACGCTACACCTAACGCGCCTCCTTTCATAATAATGGCGCTATGGTTTCCATCACAGCGTATAAATATAAAAGAATTGCGTTGAAAGAGTTAAAAATGGCAATTAACTCTTTGACTGTCACATACATTTTGGGGTCTCTCTGAAATGTAAGGTAGGGGCTGATTGTAATAAATGGTGGTATTTTGAGATTAATAACTTAAAGGAAAACCCCACTGAAAATTCGTATTGAAATATGTTCTCCCCTGATTCTAGTCAATGCGATACATGCCTTGCGCAGCTGTACTTCGTTAGCATTGCTTATCCTCATGGACCCAACAGGTGTGAAGATATAAACAACTAAAAACCACCGCATTTGATTTGGAGTAAGTGAACTTTGGTCCTGTACTCACAAAATTTAAATGAAAAAATGTGGACGTGATTAGCTGAATGCACACACAAAGGCAATATAGATCTATATCCACCTAGATCATGGATGAACATATTTTGGTATGAATGTTCTGGGTGTTTTCCTTTTAAAAATACATATTTTTTGACTTAGCTTAAGAATATCCTTTTATTTTTTTAAAAGCCATGATTCACTGCTGCCCAGTAGCTCAGTCGGTTAGGCAGTGCACTGGAAAGCACGCATATGCCTTAATGGCGCGGTGAGTCGGTGGTTCGAATCTTGGAAAGCTTGGAAAAAAACAGCCTGAATGGGCTGGGAAATCATATATATATATATATATATAAAAAGTCATTATTCAGGTGTTTTCCTGTTTATTCATATTTTGCCATCAATTATCCCAATTCATTGTCTCTCTGGTCCTATTGTGCACGGACTCGATGACACCCTGCAGCTCTGCATCTGGTCTCTGTCCTGCCCCTCTTCTCACTGTCCAGCCTTGAGTGATGGGAGTCCTCCTCCCTCCTCTCTCTCTCTCTCTCTCTCTCTCTCTACACACCTCTCTCCCTCTCTCTCTACCTCTCTCTCCCTCTCCAGAGGTGTGTTGTAGAAGAGGATATAATGAATTAGGTGTCTGGCCCAGGTTCCGACCCCAGCACCCTGACTCCATCAATCAGGAGCTGCTACACTTAGTGAAGGCCAAAGGGCCACAGCCCCCCCTGGCTCAGTGCACCCAACTCTTTATTTATTTTCACTGCCCGTCCAGATCAATAACTGGTGGGCATGCCAATCATCATCTAATTCATTAATCACTACTTATGTTTTTTTTTTTTTTTATACTTTGCTGGAACGTTTGCTGCAGTTCACAACAAAAGTAAACACCAACAACCAAGAGAACGCACTTGCTTAAAGGTGCAGTGAATTTTTTTTTCCATAATTGTCTATGATTGAATACACTTTTTTCGCCTTTTCAAAGCCATTTTCTCAGCCTTCATTAGGGTTAGTGGAAACGGACGGTGGGGAGAATCAAGCACTGCACCACTGTGGAATATTGTGTGCTTTGCAGTGCTCTGCCTAACTGACTGAACTGCTGAGCAGCAGGGTTAAATATGTATTATATATTTAAAATATTTATTTCATTCTAATTCTGATTTGCCTCACCTGGTCAATCTGGAACGCAACAAATTAAAGCATGGTGTACACAGCAGCCTTGTGCGGAACACTCCACCTTCCACAATACAAATTGTCTCCACCTGAACCTGACCTCTCTAACCGCATCCTCTAGGAAAAAAGGTCACTTTTTAAGCCTTTTTTTTAAACATTTTCGTCCCCTACCTACTTTCTTTCATCTAGTGACATGTTCTGCTTGACCACTGAGATGGTTGTGTTTATTCGTAAATGGAATGGTTATTAAGTTGTGAGTTTTTGGGACAGAGATCCACACAAGAACATGCGAGTGTGGATCTCTGGAGTGTGAGCCTTACAAGCCAGAACAAATGCATCGTCCTCACATCGATTAAGCAGGCTCGAAAAAAGTGTCAGTCAACTGATGTTATCAAATCACAGCGCAGTAGGTGTGACAAGTGACATGGAGGCCACAACAAGGTCCGCCTTATTGGCACGCGACAATGTCATTTGTCTACCCGGTTGGTCCAGATCCACCATCGTTGGCTAGTGTGGAATGGTTCACTGCAAGTTCCCACCACCCCTTTTTAAAAACTCTCCACTGAATAGACATCCAACAATGGCGCTTGCCAGCGGCAACCATGTTGGAGTATACCACGGCGTAGTTATGCTGCCATCTGCTGCCGATTAATATCATATTACCATGGACAAATCAATAAAGGAGCACTTTTAAACGGACAATGTTAAGCTAATATCACTCGCTGCCTGTTCTTTTTTTTTTTACGTTATTTTTTCCGGCGTCAGCGCCGTTTTTCCATCTTTATTGGATAGGATTAGTCAGAAACTGGGTTGAAGAGATCGGGGGTAGACATTGCAGACAAGTCGACGAGCGCAGTCGAACTCGCGACACCGCGGACGCTGCGGTAGACGCAGTGCCACTAACATGAATGGTGTCGCGTCAGATGCGGTGTCCATAACCACTCGGCCAACGCGGACCCCAATAATAGAACACTTCTAAACGGACAATGTTAAGCAAATATCACTCGCTGCCTGTTCTTACCTGACCGCGGTCATACTCCCAACATGGCTGCTGCCGGCAAGCCACAAGGCCACCGCGCAACGACCCTATTTTTCAGAACACAGCACAGTGACTTGACACCAGGAACAATCATAAGAAATGCTTTTTAGTCAGCCCATTTTAAACTTAATTATGGAGATTAAACTCAAAACTTGAATCCTAAACTTCTCATCTCTCATTCCTTCTGGGAAATCTCTCTACATTTCTGGTCCCTCTTCTTCTGCTGTCCTCGCTCCTCCTTCTTGCTGTCTCTCTGTCTTGTGTCAGTTGCTCTGTCTCTCTGTTCTTCTCCTCCACCTCCACCTCCTCCTCCTCCGCCAGGGTCATGTATAGGAAGCCAGGGGTTATCAGTGGCAGTGAAGGGCTCTCCATCATCAGGTGTGTTGTGTTGGGGGAGGGGCGCTTGAATTGGGGAAGGGGTGGGGTGGTTGTTTGCTGTGTGTCTGTGAGGGAGACAAGTTGCAAAGAAAATTAAATAAAACTAGAAGCACTCGACGAGCGCAAAGCTCCCTGAAGGCCTTGGGCCAATAGCCACCTAACATTTTAAGTAACACCAGGAATGTGAAACCTCTTATTAAAATCTATCAGTCTGGATTCCCCATCAATCCCACTAGTCACTTTATGAACTCCATCACTCTCATCATCATATTTCACTATTTGCGCTTATAGCAGAATGTGCACCAACATGGGCCAGCTTCCTCCAGAGGCTCAGATCCACTGTTGCTCTGTTTAGGGTCGAAGTAGTTTTGGGTCTTGACCATCATCGATGCTGTCATGCCATTGTTTGGGTTGTCGGTTTCTTGTGCTTTCTGTTAGTTATTCTTAGTCATTCTGTTAGGGCGCAAGTCACTTTATGCCCCTGTATTACTCAATCATTAATTTAATCGGCAGATTAATCGTGAACTTTTTAGTACACTTCTAGGTAATATGGTGCAGTACCTCGCAAGGCAGAACTTTTAACCGGCATGACCAACAAACGTTCTCAACAAGGTTTTGACTTAAAAATTGTGGAGATAACATTGTTATGGGTTTTAATTCCATTCCAAGACCATTTACAACTGTATTCTGGTCGTTTAGTCACAGCTTTACAATAATTTCCAAAGTGGGAATTCTGAGGTCCTCCCAGAACTCTTGGAATCAAGGCCATCGTGACGTCATGCTGGGTTTTTGGTGCAAATCGGCGGACTTCACAACAAGCAACTTTTAACTTTCAACTTTTAACTTTTTTCAATTAATAATAATTGCAGTTTCCACGTAATACATTTATTTTGGTAATTTATTATTTTTGTTATTTTAGCCTCAAAGCGTGGCTGTTAGGTTTTTTTTGTATACCCTTCTAGTATATTTTAGTAATTGATTTTTGTTTACTTCTATGCAAGAAATCTATGTTTTTGACAATTTCATACACAAATGGTGTCTCAAGGGTAAACTCCTGATTTGAATGTGCTAAATCTCCAGTCAACATACCTGGCCCAATCGACTTGGCTTCTCAGACCCCGCATTTGAATCGAGCTTCATTCATGGAGAAGGGCTTTGCTGTGCTTCAACAGAAGGGTTAGAGAGACAGGCTGCGTGTTGTTTTTAATAGTTGTGTAGTGCTATAAGGTTATCTCTGCATCCTCCCGCGCGGCAGTCAGCTGACAGCTCTTACAGATGAGGAGCAAAGTGAGCCGAGGCGTAATGGGCCTGGATGAGGTGGGGGTAGGGAGGGAGGGGATGCGGGGAGCTGACGAATGGATCCCCGCACGGCATCGCTCTCCCTTTAGGACCGTAGTAACCTCCGGCTACCCTCCTCCCAGCCTCCGGGACTTTAACACAGACCTTGGCTCGCCTCGAGCTCGCTGATGGAGCTCTCAAATCTCTACATAACTCTGTAGAGATACTGAAAAGAAAGGTTTTGATTGTTGTCGTTTTCTATGTTTCCGCCGCAATATCTCTCCTCCTCTTTCTTCACTAATATTTCAAACTGATAGATATATTGACACTTTAGGAGGAATTACATGGTTCTGCAGGAGAATTAACAAAGTTGCTAAACTGACATACGTCATACAATCATGACAATATAAAAAATATATCTGAATAAGCGAAGAAAACCCATCATTGGAAAAGCCATCATTATTGTGCAGTTTAATAGCTGAAGGCATAACGAACATTATAAATAAGACTACATGTTGTCATATTACAATAGGCAAGACAAAAAGTTTGTCAACTGTCATTTGTAACTAAGTCTTTTAGCTCAGTCTTAACAGACTGAGCTACTGCGGTGCACTAAGGGACAATGTTTTTACTCTTCCAGTGCCAATGTGAATGTAAATGCTGTAAGAAAGTAGAAATCCTCTTCTTTACATTTTAAGATGTAATGTTCGGATATCAAACCATGAATCAATCAATTTTATTGAGTCTGATCTCCCACCAACATGCTTGACAGTGCCGATAGTGACAATACACAAAAACAGCGGTCGCACACCAGGCACATTAAGAAAAAACATTATAACAACACATCAAGGCACATGAGAAGAAAATGTAAAAGACACTAATGAAATACGAGTGAAAGCAAATGAGTCTTCAGCATAGATTTAAAATGGTCTAGTGACTGGGCAGACCAGACACACAGGGGGAAGGAGTTCCACAGCGAACGCCCGGTTGCCGCTGGTTTTCAGCCTGGTCTTGGGCACTTCCAAGGAAAAGCGGTCAGTTGATATAATAATTGTTAAGAGAGCGCGTGTTGTAAAGGATGTATTTGGTGGACCTCAAAACGTCAGTGTAAATGTCTTGGCTTGAAAAAGCCAAAACCGCCACCATGAAAGTCCCTGCTACTTCACAGCAAGAAGGCCCTGGGTTTGAATCCCACCCTGTCTAGCTAGGTCTGTGGGTTTCCTCTGGGCACTCCGGTTTCCTGCACGACCAAAAAGCATGTTCAGGTAACCTGCTCCAGAATCTGGAGGCATGAGGGCACTGCACTAGCGCTACCCACCGCTCCTCAGGGATGGGTTAAATGCACAGACTTAATTTCACTCACATAACACACATATGCATATGTGACACACATATGCATATTTAACGTACCTTCACCTGTCCAGGAATGATTCTAACGTTAGCTGTCCACAGCCAGACTCTGGCACGGGACCCCAGCTTCTGGCGGGCTATGAAGATGGATCGCTGCTTCTATGGGACATTGGCCAGAGGACGGTCCTGAGCCGAGTGCAGGCGCCTCAGCAGGCGCCGGTCACCTGCCTGGCCTTCCACCCCTCCAGCCTGAAGGGCGTGACGGGCTCCGCTGAGAACACCCTGCAGCCGTGGGTCCTCCAACACAGCAGCACCTTAGAGGTGAGTCGCCCAGGTTACCCCAGGAAACTAATCCGATTCATATTATATTTCCATTACCAGATATCGGCAATACATTCAATATGTTTACATGTTTGATATTCAAAATATTAACGTGCATTAAAATTATTTTTAGATAATTCATATGCAAATTGGAATTAGAACCCTAGGCAAATCTTTAAAAAAAGACAATATATTTAGACGGTGTGTGTGTGTGTATATAATCTCACACATTCTAAAAAGTGTAAGTTGGCATGCCAACTATGACTTTTTATAAAAGCATGTATTGAGTTCATCCACGGGTAGGTCCATATTATGCGGCTAGTACAGTGCGTGTTGTGTCTGTGGTCTTGACTATTTTCTGGCGCTGCCTGTAGTGCGGAGTCCCACGTCCAGTGTACGCACGGGGGCGATGACAAAGGACAATCCCAACAAACAGTGCCGTCACGGGGCATAACTCAGCCCAGAGTCCCACCACAGCGGCCCCGGCACATGGGCCGTCAAAACGCCTCATTTGACGCAATATATTTAGTTGGATTCACCAGCGAGCCTCGCATATTTCAGTTCCAGACTCGCTTGCTGTGTGTGTCGAAGCGCACGGGAGAGGTGATGTAGTGTGCTCTGAGCTGTATTATTGTTTCCAGAACTTTCGTGCCCCCTTTTATTTTTTTTCTTAACAAATGTCTGCTTGAATTAGAGATATTTGTAAAACGGCCACCCTCAAGTCTCAGTCATCTTTCAGGATTTTGTTTTGACTTAACATTTTTAAATGAATTTGTCGACCGCTCAACGAGGCCTGGAAACTCCCACAAAACTATTAAAAACAATGTCAAGTTGAAAGTAGATCGCTAAGGAAAGCCTGACGATAACAAGCACACATGAAGGCATATCAATAACAACTAGCTCTCTTGTTAATTCTGCAGACATACACAGACATCCTACAGAAGATGCCAAAGATGGCAAAATACATTTTTACCTGCGCCGGGGCTACGCCGCGAAGCAGATCATTTTTTGTTAGCGTTGGTTTGTTGGTGTGTCATTGGAAATGACACACGGAAGAATCGATTACGTTTTGGTGCATTACTAGATCGCTGGGCGCTTACCGCGGCCCCTGTGATTTCTGGTCACAGGGGCCGCTGGGAAATGCAAATGCAGTTTGCATGTTCGCCAGTGGGAATACAGTCTATGGGTCAATCGCAATCGTGCTACTCGAGCACTTGCATTGATAATGGGTTGCCACACATCCTGTTAGCACTAAAAGTACATTTTTTATTTTGTACCACTACAGCGCAGGTTTGCAATCTCTGAGTGCTTCTAGTTTTTTGTATGTGTTTAGTTATTAGTTTGACAGAATAGTTCAAATTCTATGCCTTTATGGTCAAGCCACAACGACAAAACTATATGTGGAGCTGCCTCTTGGCGCTACCGCTACGCCACAGCATCTGC
>OMKY01118254.1:18797-28839 GCA_900302395.1 Bregmaceros cantori | reverse complement strand
TATGTACTTCTATGCTTTAATGCCACGCCCACTCGTGACACGTCACGCTTCTTCATCCGGTTGACCAAAACAACAACACACATGGCGTTTGCCATGTCGGAGGCAGAACTCAACATCCATTGTATGGATGGTTTGGTTTCCGTCAAAGTGAACCGGCGCAAATACTTCAAAACCGGCAGAGAGAAAGTCACGCTGCGAGTCCTCTGCGGTGCTGCTGCGGGTCTCTGCAACGTATTGAATGTCTGCGTTACGGAGCGAGTCTGCAGTGCTACTCGGCACCCTCTCCGCCGAACGGAGGAAGGTGAAGTTGGCTCCACATTCGCCCAACTCCACAACTTCCTCCGCTTCGGGGCGAACACAGACGCACAACACGTTGCAGAGACTACAGCCTGCGGGTGTTAGTACGCTACCAGCAGCGGGTCTACAGCGTGTGTCTGCCCGACACAAGCAGCGAGTCCTCGGGTGTTAGAACGCTAGTTTCAGTGTGTATCGCGGTTCTACCGATCTATTAAAAATGGCAGATCGAGACTGCTTAGAATCGTGGGACGGGTTTGAATCGTCAGATCGAACACCCCTAAATGAAACAATTAATCGCTGCTGATTAATGGATTATGAAATTAGTTGGCAACTAGTTCAATAATTGATTATTAGAGATGCACAAGATTGTTTGTTTTTTACTGTTATCCGATATCCAGGTATTGTATGACCCCTAATTACGATACTTAAAACCTTTAAACTAGAAGCACTCAGAGATTGCAAACCTGGGCCGTAGTGGTACAAAAAAAATTGTACTTTTAGTGCTAGCAGTATGTGTGGCAACCCATTATCAATGCAAGTGCTCCAGGAGCACGATTGCGATTGACCCATAGATTGTATTTCCACCGGCGAACATGCCAACTACATTTCCCCGCAGTCCCTATGACCTGGAAGTCTGGTCACGTGAGCACGGTAAGCGCCCAGTGATCTATTACTAAGTTGGTGATTAAGTATGATTATGTTACTTATAGGCTACAGAAATACACAAAAATGTAATTGATTTTTCCATGTGTAATTTCCAACAACTGTACAAAATTTCATCCAGATCTGTGCACAACTTTTTCAGTTATCCTGGGGACAGACAAACCAACGCTACCAAAACCATAATCTGCTTCCGCGTCCCCCCCGGCACAGGTAATAACACACAGTTTAAGGAATATCTCAGGCTAAGAATTTATAGTGTTGCTTGTGGCCTTGTTCAGATGGGGTCAGCCCTATGTTCCGAAATCCCTATGTTCCGAAATCCCTATGTTCCGAAAATGTATGGGTCATTTAGGGGTTAGGGTTGGGGTAGTGGTTAGGGAAGGGGTTAGGTTTAGGGTAGGTGTTAGGGGTTGCCCCATACATTTTCGGAACATAGAGATTTCTGAAAATAGGGTCTTCGGAACATAGGGGTTAAACCGTTCAGACAGCTCTTTGTCTGTGCCTTCTATAGCTGCATCTGAGAACCCTTTGCTGTCGGTGT
Organism: Bregmaceros cantori; assembly: GCA_900302395.1. Classification (NCBI taxonomy): domain Eukaryota; kingdom Metazoa; phylum Chordata; class Actinopteri; order Gadiformes; family Bregmacerotidae; genus Bregmaceros; species Bregmaceros cantori. The sequence goes on along the minus strand of OMKY01118254.1, from coordinate 27,338 downwards.
GTACATGGGGTGTAGCATAGAGGAGACGCAGGAATCCTCCTCTGCTAACCGCCTGATGCACCTTGGCGGGTAGGCGCAGCGGCGCACCAGAGACGAAGCGGGCCATGCTGTGAAGTTGTTTGAATGCTGAACTTGCCCCCTGCATTGCAGCAAGTAGGCTTTGGAAAAATGAATCATCAACCTGAAGAATACACGCCTGTATTCAGAAGCTCTGCATTCCAAAATTAATTTTGGCGTATCATTTGCCATGATGTAAAGTGTGATTCCAGATATTCTCTCTCTCTCTCTCTCTCTGTCTCTCTCTCTCTCTCTCTCTCTCTCTCCCTCTCTCTCTCTCTCTCTCACAACACCTTAGCTGTGGACCACCAACACTAATCCCCCTATATAACAACACTAACCCCCTATATAACAACTAGGCTCTTTAACAGTGTGTGGGTATTTGGGGACGCGTGGGTGACTGGAGGGCTTCCCCTGTCTCCCTCGTAGGCCAGTGCAACAAGGGGAGCATAGACTCTCCCATAAAAACAAATTGCAAATTCTCTCTCTCTCTCTCTCTCTCTCTCTCTCTCTCTATCTCTCTCTCTCCTCTCTCTCTCTCTTTATGCTGTTTTTTCTCCTGCTGAAACAACAAAATTCATTTTTGGCCATAATAATCAAAGAAAAGACCATATACCTACACTTAAAATGGATGTCTGTCTACTGTTTTCTGCCATTGTCAATTGAATGTACTGCCCTCTGTGGGCCAATTTAACATACTGCAGTCAGGTGGCTGGCTTTCCCAGGGAAAGCCTGTATACAGTTGTAGTTGCAATTGCTTGGGAGTTATGCACAACAGGACAACTCCTGCACAACTCTAATGTGAAGGTAACAATGAAGAAGGCATTCTATTTCCTTGGAGGAGGTAGGAATTCAGTCCATTGTTAAAGAATGACTCATCAAAACAGGATACCAGTGTTTTTCTGTCATGCACAGTGCAAAGCTGGCAAATAGGAATATGGGCCTTAGCAGATGTTGAGGTGTTGAGAGGTAGACTGCGGTGGTGTGGACATATTGTGAGAAAGAATGACATGGTCAATAAAGTTAGGTCATTTATTCTACAGGAGGCAGTGCTGGCTGAATTATCATCACTGGAAAAGCATATCAAGAGATTAGTCTTACCACCACTGAGCCAGTATGTAATAATTGTTTTTAATAAGAAAACGACTGATCGCTTCACTTTTTGGATAATTATTGTAACTTCCATTAATGTCAAATTACGTTTTTAAGAGCTACTTCCAATGAAGTGACGTGCAACTTAAGTTATTTATGAAATAAAGTAGTCACTAATCTAATTTAGTTGATTACTTTTACAAGGAACTGTGGCAACATGAATATATATGACATGAACATACATACAACATGTTAGTTTCGGCTTATTTGGGCAAGTAGAAGATTACAACACCATTTATTTGGGATTTTCAATTATAGTGTATTTACAATTTAAAATGCATGTAATTGATAAGGAAACAAAAGTTTGGCATTTTAAAATAAAACAGTCTCCACTCGCCTGGCTCTGCCAGACCTGACAACGTAATCTATAGCCATGCTATAGATTACAGATATAGATTTCAATACTATATTCAAAAATAAAAATAAGTTCCGTCAGATCAAATATCCCATAAATGTGTATCGAAAACAGACACAATGTAGTCGGAATGTAAATGAATAGTTTTATTCAATACATTCATTTTTATAAATATGCTTTCCATTACATTTGACAAGGAAAAAAATACATTCTAAGGCACTTGGTAAAAGGGAAAAATGTATTTCAATTATTTCTTTCTAAGCTTGACATGAAATGACAGGAACTCATCAATGATGAATGGTACAACAATTTTAAAGACAAATAACAAAAAAAAACATGTATTTTATATGTTTCTGGTGTACATACATATCCTCTCATCTTCATAATGCGGCCACTGTCTAGTTGTAATCCCACAGCTTTCACGGCGAACAATTGCATGCACTGAAATGCATCGAACAAAGAGGGAAGGAAGTAATGTTTGCTGTAACTTGTTTGAAATGCAACTCGACCCCCGAGACAATGATGCAACAATAAACTGCAAGCAAATTGGAAGATGAACAGATTCAAAATAATGAATTCATTTTAAACTTTTTCTTTGTAAGATTTCAAGTTCTTTGTTCATTGTAAAATTTTCCAGTTTTAAAATTATGTTTGTGGGGAATGTGATTAGGAATAAATACAGATAAATAAATTACAGATCAAGGAAAAGAAAACGCCTTGCATTGTACCAAAATACGCTGATGTGTAACACACATATGGAGGCTTTTCTATCACCCATTTACCACTGTTGTGTATTAAAAAGTAATCCCTTTTCACTACATAATGACTTATGGGTGCCAGCACACCATCTGTTTTTTTGCATGGCTTTTTGAGCAATTGAAGTAGGTAATATAAGGCTGCCCATCCTCAGTCCTAATGCTGATGAGAGCCAGATATTGCTTTTTAAAATAAATTTTATTTTTAATACCTTTATATGATTTTTATTTTATTTCAGCAGATACTTGAGAAGAAAAAACAAACAAGCAGAGAACTCATGAGTGGGACATGCTATTTAGATTGACATGCTAGTTAGACATGCTGCTATTTTTATGGTTACATGGGGTAACAGAAATTTCAGGGAGAAGATCATACTGGAATTGCAATATATTTAGCGTTTGCCTTAACTTTGTTGACATGGCTGTTTCTGGGCCTGGCCAGAGGGAGAGCAAAACAAACCGTGAAAATATCTAGTGGTTGGTGTGACAAAAAGTAAATAAATAAAAGAAGTTTCAAGAGGGCCGTTAATTATAAAGATAACTTTTCTTTTTTACTAGGTTCTTTTCTCGGCTGAAAATAAAAGGCTTAACCAGTGGTCATCAATGGGTACCCTGCTGCAGAAAAGAGGCATGAGTACCAGTCAGCTGTGAAGAGAATGTCAATCAATATTCTGATTATATAGTCATACATACATATATCTCTCTTTCTCTCTCTCTCATGCACTTTCTCTCAGGTATACTCTCTCTCTCTCTCTCTCTCTCTCTCTCTCTCCTCTCTCTCTCAGGCCTCCTGTCATCCCATCTTGGAGCCGATCTTACAGTACATCCACAAGGCCACGACCATGGCGCATACCTGGATGGCACAGACAGAAAATAAATAAAAGTTTGGTTTATGTAATATACATTTAAAAAGAATAATTGGGGGGGCGTGCAGTGGCAGAGTGGTTATAGAGCACGTCCTCAGACCACAGGTCGAGCAGCGCTGCGGGTTCTAATCTAATTTTCTGCAATGTCTCCCCTCTGACTCTTCATCCCAGTTTCCAACTTAATCCTATATCTCTCTCAATAAAGAATGAAAAACAGCGCTTGTGCCCAAAAAATAACTTCTGCTGCGGACGTGGTGGTCGCGACCATTATATCCCTTACGCTCTGCGTACTGGGGATATAATGATCACAATCTTCTTTGATTGTTGGGGTTATATCCAACACTATTGGGATATATGCAATATCCCAATGATTACTCCCTAAGGTCTATCTACTGCATTGATCCACCAGGAGGCTTCACCAATTGGCTCCCTGATTCTCAAGATATCAGGCCAATTAAGTCGTGACTCCACTGCAAATCCAACGAAACTCTTTTAAGCGAGAAAACGCGCATACTAGAATGGTCTGGACTCACACACAAACTGTGACACACACATTCGACCAGCCAGGTTGACTGCCACGGCTGAACTGAAGACAGAGCGCGCAGGGGATTTCCCCTGGGGGAACCCCCACTAAGAGATGCTTGGCTGCTGATCAATCAGCGTGCCACAACCTTGCCTTGCCCAATTAGTGGCCTTGTGTAAGACAAGATGGCTCCCTGAACATATTGGGAATTTTATGCAGATACTTCACATTGGAATCTGCATATTTATCAACATTTCTCTATGGACTCAAAGTAATCATTCATTTTGTGCTGAGCAGTTCAGCTCAGTCAGCTAGGCAGAGCACTGCGAAGCACATGTCACGTTGAGTCATGGGTTCGCCTCCCCCTACTGACTGCATTCCCATATATCTGCTCCCTCTTGTTTGTCCCTTTCCACTCTCTCTCTCTAGGTCGTCCTCAGACAAGCCTTCCATTGTTGCCTCCGTTTATCCCGATCCTCCAAGCAATTGTACAATCTTCCACGCCCCTAGATGGTACATAGGGTCTGGGCAAATCAGACAGTCGTCCCCGTATACGGGCTGACCAATCGGAATATTTGTATCACGTTGGGGCGGAGTTTGGTATGGGGGACGCGAGACATGGGCGGAGTTTGGTTGTTACACTTCCCCGCCACTTGTCCCACCAACTGCGCTGTGATTGGATAACACAATTTGATTGAGATTGACTCAACCCTGGTTTTACCAAACCCAATGATCGTTCTAATCGTGTGTGATGCATGGACGATTTGTTGGTTCTGGCTCGCCAGGCTAATGTTGCCTTGCATATAGACTGTTCCCTGTACAAGTTCCTTTTTTCTTACCAGTTGGATGACAGGGCTAAAACCTTCTGACTGCCTTGTCATCTGTATTGCATTGTGTCCTTCATATTGCACCTGTACCATGGGAATAAACTTAAGCCACCGGAGACATGGAATTTAACTTTTGACAGTACCTTTCTCTTGAAATAACTTTGATGAATTGTGAATGACATGATCAAGCAAGTGTTAGTGTATACCTCCAACACAGCAATGCCCAGCGCCACAGCGATGATGCCCACAGAGTTATCATCTACCAGTTCCACTATCTTGGGGAAGCAGCCATTCTGCAGAAACCACACAAGCAGATATACTGTGGGTGTCTTTAAAAAAACATACAAAGGTACTTTATTTAGTCACACATACAAGTGTGAAATTCATCCTCTGCGTTTAACCATCCCTGAGGAGTGGTGGGCAGCCACGTGCAGCTCCCGGGAGCCAGCTCCAGAATCTGGGCCAGTGCCTTGGCCAAGGGCCCTGAATGGAGCAGGTTAACTAGAATATGTTTTGAGTGTCCGGAGGAAACCCACGCAGACAGGGGGAGAACATGTAAACTCCACACAGAAAGGACCTGCCCGGGTTGGGATTCGAACCGAGGACCTTCTAGCTGTGAGGCAGCAATGCTAACCACTGCACCACCGTGCTGCCTTTTTTTTTTAAAGGTAAATAAAACTCAATTTACATGTTTTCAGAATGACAAGTTAGAAACACAGTTTTCCCCAGCGAGCACAGATCATTTTCTACCTTGTATGTTATTTGCATAATTATATTAAATAGATGTGTGTTAATTTGCCTCAAAATGCATCAGTGCTAATTATAAATAATTAGATAATTAAAATGATTAAAGAGGTTAAAATATGTAATCAGCCACACCACACAAAAATTGACAACTCATATTTCTTACTCTTTTTTTTCTAGCTGCCATGCTATAAATTAGTATGCTCAATAAATGCATGCTTTCAGTCATTCAATGAACCGAGTGCAGTTAGACTACCTTGTCGGCCGCCGTTGCACTGCAGGATGTGACCGCTTGGGAGCAGCATTGTACTGGGTAGGAGTTGTTGTTCTGTCGGTAGAATGGCGAGTCTGTGAAGTCGCTGGAGTTGTAGAAGCCACAGCAGTCCAACTAAAATGGGGGAGGTTCATAAAAAAAAAATAATGATACTACTGCTACTACTGCTACTGCTACTGCTACTGCTACTGCTGCTGCTGCTGCTGCTGCTGCTGCTGCTGCTGCTGATGATGATGCTGATGATGATGATAATAATAATAATAATACAAGATTTCCCAGCACAAACAATAATAATAGCTAATAATAGTTTAACTAAAGGTAAATATTTGATTAAATTGAAGAGCAACCAGAATCAGATTTATTTTCCATGTAGCTTATACAAATAGCAGAACACATGCATAGAATTTTACAACGGCTTGGAAAAACTCTTGTTGTAAACAGCCAAGTTACACACACACGCACACGTGCGGACAGAGTTATAAAGTGACATTGGCTAAATATAGTACAGCGATATATGTGGGGACACACAGTGGGGCATTACAGTGCGCCATGAGTTATGAGATTTTGCATAGCGTGTTTTAAAATCAAATTAACAATGCATAGCCAGCCATGTGCCCTAGCTCCTTCGTGACATCACATGTTAATCACAAACCAGTATAGACGAGTTCGGGGGGTACCTACGGTCTCTGAACGTCACTTCCGGTCTCATTTACTTGCCGTGTATTTAGGCCATTTTTCCAACATGTCTATTCGGTGGGAGCACATACATACAGGGTTATTTAAAAATTGTGGTGGTAACTTGCGGTGTGCTATTCCTCACCCAAATGTTATCGTGCGGATCTGTGACGCACAAACGCATGATTTAATAATCAGTTAAACCCGTTCCATTGTCTCATTCCTTTTGGGAGAACTAGTAGAAGCAGACAGCCCATTGGTCCAGAAGAAAATGTGACCACTCGGTGAGTAACTTCAAGTCAGATTTTGACTGTTTTTCAGTCAATATTTATACAAAATTATGAACGGAACGAGTAGGGTGATGCTTAACTAGTCGCAGACCGACACCTAGTGGTTGGATTTTGAATTGCCGTTTTATGTGTTTTGTGTGCTCAGACCTCGGTCCAGTACCAGAGTTGGCATAGGCAACAATAAGGCACCGGAAGTGACCTGCAGAACGGCGGGACAAAATGATATTTTCAATATTTGCAAATACTGGACCCACCATCCTCAAACCCATTGAGCTGCAGTATGAAGAGCACTCAAAGTCCTGCTTGTGATTTTCAACAATGTTTGTAACTTTGCATACTTATGCCTAGTAGTTATTTCTTCAACTAGGCCGAGATTGAGGTTGATTGAAAATCTCAATCTCCTCTTTTCTCCAGTTCTCCGTCAAAGGAGTTCTGTTAACCAATCAAAACAAATTAACATTAACAACAACTAATCAAAAACTGTTGGTCATTTTTTTTCTTCAACTAGGCAGAGAATGAAAGTCTCAATCTCCTCTTTCTTCTCTCTTATTTCCAGTCCTCCGTTAAAGGAGTTCTGTAACCAATCCCAAATTACTTTCCTTAACTGGGCAATCAAGGTTGGAAGGTAGTTAGGCAAGTATCTACTTTCTTCCTTAAATCAAAATCTAAAAACGAAACCACTTTTGTGAAGCGCCTTGAGGCAGCTTCGGCTGCGATTTTGGCACTATATAAAAATCTTTTGAGTTGATTTGAGTTTTTCCTTTGCTTTGAGCTTCTGCGCAGGGCTTTGAACCGGTTCAAGCAACGAAAACCGGGAACTTTTAGCATTTTCCAGGGAACAGAAACGAAACCGGAAACGTTATTATATTTTCTGTTCCGGAACTGGAACACTTATTTTAAAATAACGATAACCGGTTATTACCGGTTTTATTTCGTTCCTCAAAGGAGTGCACTTTGGGATAACTTCAAAAGTAAAAACAGGTGGTTCGAGTATTTATAAAATCTACGATGCAGCAGTGAAGTAGGAATCGTTGAGGGACTCTCTGCAGCGTGTTGTTGTGGGTTCGCCCCGACAGGCAACGAGACCTCGGCTGTAGAGCGCTACCAGCGAGCCTCTGTAGCGGTTCGCCGCAACATATATTACATTGCATTAAACAGCTGACAGGAACGAAATTAACCGTTCCAGGAACAATATTTTTTTGTTCTAACCGGTTCAAGAACGTCAATTTATTGGTGGAACACATAACCGGAAACGTTATAATTTTGTTTCTGTTCGGAACAAACCGCTTGGGGAAAAATATTGGTTCAAAGCCCTGGTTCTGCGTGACCTTGCACCCCGCCCTAGAGATCTGGGTCACTCCAACCGCAGCATACAAGGACTCAGACGCCCCCCTTCAGAAAGACCTCTTTTGGCCATCATGCACTGTCTATCAAAGGCAGTGCAAGTTCCGTTCTGAACGGTTCAGGCAGGCCTATGTTTAACGTTTTTGTTCTCGGAACCGCTCCGTCACCAAAATATCGGTCCTGAACCGGTTCGGAACGCAAACATTTTGTTCGTTCTTAAAGGTCCTTATTTTATGCAATGTTAAGTTTAGATATACTTTATACGAAATATATTGGGTGGACTTTCAAACTTCAGTTATCCCAGACAAAGGATATGATAAAATGTATAGAGAACAGAAATGAAAACGTTTTTAACCATTTTTTAGATTTCATCATTTTCTGTTTCTGTTCCGGAACAGTTGAAGAAATCTTTTTTGTTTCCGTTTACGCTCCTTGTAAAATTCAGTAAATTTCCGTTCGTTTTCGGCTTTCGTTTTCGTTCCTTGAACCGGTTTGGAGCCCTGTGCGAGAGTAATAAATGTCCATTCCGAGTATATCATTTAACTCGTGGATACAACACTTTGTGGGTAATAATTGTGACTGAAAACGCTTCACAATAGTTCCTACTTTTTTTTTCTACTTCTATTATCTTATATAAATTTAACTTAATAAATTCTCAATTAAGTAAATTATCTTCACC
>OMKY01118254.1:7416-18177 GCA_900302395.1 Bregmaceros cantori | reverse complement strand
TAATATAATATTTTTAAAGTGAGCATGAACATGACTGACAATGACGTGGCTATGAAACAGCGGTGCCGTAAATTAACATTCCTGACTATAGCGTCCGAAATCTCATTCATTCCTGTTGCAGTGGTCATTTTGCGCTGCCCTTCTGCTGGTCACTTCCGGTGCCTGAATGTTGCCTATGTAAAGTCTGGTAGTGAAATACATTCAAAATCTGACTTTAAGTTACTCACCGAGTGGTCACATGTTCTTTTGGACCAATAGGCTGGCTGCTTCTACTAGTAATTCCAAAAAGAATGAGAAAATGGAACGGGTTGCACTGATTATTAAATCATGCGTTCGTGGGTCACAGATCTGCATGAGAGCATTTCGGTACACTGCAAGTTACCACCATCCGTTTTAAATAATGCGCTAGGTGTGTTCCCACTGAGTAGTGTTATGGAAATGTGACTTGTAGAGTCACATCTCCATTGTCCTGATTGGCTACAAGGTGTGACATCATCGGATGTCCCCTCCCATCGGCTATAAATCAGTGATACTTCCTGATGTGGTTGTTCGGCCATATTTCCTACTTACCTCATAGCTTAGCTTAGCTAGCCGATACCTGGCTAAGTTAAGTACAGAATAGACCTAGAAGTTCAGCCTAACTGGAAGTACCCACCTGACTCGTCTATATGAGTGCACCATGTAGGGAGTAGGGAGTAGGGGATATATTTCAGACACAGCCATTGTTTAAGCTACATTGTGACATAGCTTTATTGAAGTTTATTAAAAACAATGATACAGAGTATATGTGAAATTATGTTCATTGGTCGATAGTGGTGTGTGATTAATGAGCAGGCGGGGGTGCTCCAATCACAATAGAATGGACAAAGGAAGGATTGTTATTAAGAACTGCAGGTAGACACTTGGACCTTCACTATCCTACTGAGGGTGAGATTAATTCATTCTAATAATTTATTACCTGTGCCGCAAAGCAGGTTATGTTTTTGGCAGCATTGGTTTGTTGGTTTGTCTGTCCCCCAAGATGACTGAAAAAGTTGAAATTAAGTACAGTTGTTGGAAATGACACATGGAAGAATCGATTCAATTTTGGTGCATTTCTGTAGCCGAACGTAATCATTAATCAGACTTAATCACCAATTTACCGATAGATCGCTAGCCGCTTACCGTGGTCACGTGACTTTTTGGCTTGTGCTGAGCATGTTCGCCGGTGGGAATAGCACTTGCATTGATAATAATGAATTGGCACACATACTGCTAGCACTAAAAGTACTTTTTTTTGTACCTCTATGGCGCAGGTTTGCAATCTCTGAGTGCTTCTAGTTTTCTAAGTTCTTTTTCCGGCATAAGCGGCATTTTCTCATTTTATTTACAGCGTGAAAGGGGGACAAGACACCTCTATAGTGGACGTGCAGTATATGACATGACGGAAAACGATCTTAAGGGGTGCGGCGCAGTGTCTTTAACCCCTATGCTACGGGGCCAGCCCTGGATTTTTTTGGTGTTTGAATTGAAATTTGACGTGAAAAGAAAATGTTTTGAACTATGAAATGCAATTGTGAAGGGGGACGAGTTTGCGGGGAGGCAGCCTACTTATGTCACTTTCACTTTGAATTTCACCATCCATTTTTTTTCAGAAAGGTGTAATCAGATCTAAAATGTAAATGTTAATGACCAAAAAAATTGTTCAGTCCTAAACCCCACATCATTTCACAGACAACGCTCAGGCCAGTGATCATATGACAGAATGGTAATAGATACTGCAACGACAGAATTTGTTAGTTAAACTGCGAAATACCGCCCCCGATGAAGCCACGAGACCCCCTGAAAGCCTCAAATGCTAAATTTGTATTTTTTTTGTCACTAATGTTCAGTTAAATGTGTTTAAGCTCACCATGTCCAGTATTCATAATTCAAAACATTTAAGCACTACTTCAGTCCTCCTATATAAACCTAGAGATAAAATGCCCCTGAGTGAATCCAGTGATAGATATTGTAGAGTCCCCTGATAATAGTGTCTGCTCAGAATCTCTTCTGTGGACACAAGAGTTACATCACGATCGGTCTTACTGCACGCTGACGCTCTCGCTCGCAAGTGCACGGATAGCGTGCCAGTCTCCGATAGGCTATGCACGGCATACAGTTGATTGTTATTTAAGTGCACCAGTTCGGTGTCAGTTATTTACTATTTTACTATTTATTTATTTATTTATTTTCAATTGTCAACTTGTTTTGACACAACTCTGCATCTCCTTGTTACAAAAAAATGTGCATCCTCAATTGTTTGGGGTGTGATGTCTATGTTTGTCTTTAGATCGATATTGCTCAACCTCTCGGGGACCCCCACGAATATTGATGGGTTTTTCGCACACTGGTTAAATTCCAGTGCACTGAAAGTGCCGGAATCTCGGGTGACGTCCTAGAAACGGTGCGTGAACGATGAACACTGCACACACTAAGCGGCCGACACCTTGCACGTGTACAATGAGGTTAACCCCCTAACCCTACACGACAACTGCAACTAAACGCCCCATAACTTTTATGAACATAGGGATTTCAGAACGCAGGGTTCAAACACAGAGGTCTCACAACATAATTTCCGGTAGGAGCAAAGCGGAGGTTTTTGATTCAAGATAGTGCTAAACTGCTACACAGTGCACTAAAAAGTCACTGGACTGAAATACACTGCACTATATTTCAGTGTCCTAACACAAGTGCGCCACACAAGAGTGAGCAAGAGTAACTCTGCAGCTGGTGCTTAATTTGTCAAGTGAGAATTCTGGGAGGCCACAGGACTCCCGAATCTTCCACGCATGGCACGCGACTAGAACAATAATTTGGTCTGGATTAAGCAGGCTCGAAAAAAGTGTAGGTCCACGACTCGATTCGAACAAGGCCCACCTTAACGGGGCGCTGATTGGCCCGCCCAAATTTCGGTCTGATCTGATTTTGGGTCTGTTTGGACCCACTGGACCGCCTAGCAGCGTGTGATGCGTGGACGTGTAACCCCCGGATGGGGGAGCTAGTATACTAACATACTAGGGCTGCCCGAGCGCGCTCCCCCTTGCTCCCCATCAAATTAAACACTGCAAATCGGTCTGTAGGTAAGATAGCAGGAATACATTTGTATATAGTTGAGTTAATCATGTCAAAATCCATGATTCAAACAGCGTTTTTTTTTAATACGAATCGCCTCTCAGCACGGTGTCAGGTGGGATGTTCACGTTGATGGTGAAGCACACAGGAACGCCAACTTTGATGGTACTGTCCGGCTGATTCGGATGCACCATCTCTGGGCTTAGGGTGACCGTCACGCAGGAGGTGGCGACGTTGGTGTCCCCTTGTGGATACACCTCGACCTGCGTTTGTTGTCCGGTACCGGACCCCGCGCTGGAGTCGCTTGTCACGCAGGAGGTGACGACGTTGGTTTCAACTTGTGGATACACCTCGGCATGCGTTTGTTGTCCGGCACCGGACCCCGGGTTCGAGTCCCCTTGCACGCAAGAGGTGGCGACGTTGGTGTCCACCGCTGGGTAAACCTCGGCTTGTGTTTCTCCGGTACCGCATCCTGGGTTCGCATCACCTGGCACGCAAGAGGTGGCCATGTTGGTGTCCACCGCTGGGAGCACCTCGACTTGCGTTTGCTGTCCGGTAACGCACCCCTGGGTCGATGTGGGATCAACGTGGGCCATCACGGTAACTGCGGGGACAGGTTCAATAGCGACAGGGACAGCGGGGTCGGGCAGAGGCACGGCTGCCGGGGTGGCGACAGGATCGACGGCCGGTGCCACAGGATCGACGGCCGGTGCCACAGGATCGACGGGCGGTGCCACAGGATCGACGGCCGGTGCCACAGGCGGAAGGTCCGTCACATCTGGAGGTACGACGGGCACATAGGGCTGTGACCGGGAGCCTGTTTGAGGATTCGAGGGGGATTGAGCTTCTTCTGAGCTGATCTCGATTGACTCCTCCTCCTCAGACTCCACCTAAGGAGGTAGTGGTGGGAAGTCAAGTCAGGTTTATACATTGAAAACACATGGGGCATTAAAAGCATACATACAATTACATATTAGATGAGAACATTTTAAACAAAATTCACATAAAAACCAATACATGATTAAAAGATACCGGGTAGAGTAATCATTGCATCGCTTAGCAGCTGAAAGCAACAGTAATAAGAAAAGTCTCAAGTCTTGATTTAAAGCAATGGAGGGTTGGAGCAGATCTACAGTTTTCTGGCAGTTTGTTCCAGACGTGCATAAAAACATAAAAAACTGCTTCTCCAGCAGGCCTGTGCCAGATGGTCTGAGAGGTCTAGATAAGTGGTTCTCAAACTTTTCATCCCAAGTACCACCTGAGAAACTATATATTATACTATATTATAATATGTTATACTATATTATAGTATATTATAATATATTATATACTAATTATATTCAACAAGTTCCAAATTAGTAACGGATTTCCGACAGAAATATACATTTTTCTTGTTCCATTTTTTACATTTTTAGGTTTTACAAAGAATGCTATTTTAACAAATGCAATTTGCAAGTGCTCGAGTAGCGCGATTGCGATTGACCCATAGACTGTATTCCCACCGACGAACATGCCAACTACATTTCCCAGCGGCCCCATGAGACCCGGAAGACTGGTCACGTGACCGCGGTAAGCACCCAGCAATCATTCGGTAAGTTGGTGATTAAGTATGATTCTGTTAATTATAGGCTACAGAAATGCACCAAAATTAAATTCAATCAAATTCAATCAATTGTTCTGTGTGTCATTTCCAACAAGTGTACAACATTTAATCCAGATCCGTGCACAACTTTTTCAGTTATCTTGGGGACAGACAAACCAACGCTACCAAAAACAACCTCCTACCAAAAACAACCTGCTTCCTGACACAGGTACTCTGCAAGAACAACTACGAAGCAGTACATAGAGCACAACACTAGATAAAATGCACATTAAGTTTTGAGTTGGATTATTAAGATTCATAACTGCTTGCTTGCTTACTGGAAGGGAGACTGCACAGCCAATGAACAGAAGTGCACACAGCAGACTCCTCAACACCAACATGGCTTCTTCGTCCTGCAAGACAAACACCATCAGCAAACAGTGCAGCTCTTCAGCTCAATTAAATCATTACAACCACATACTATTACTTTCTGTTGTTAACCCTTGTGGAGTCCTCGAGCAAAATGATACAAAATGATGTAGACAATGTGGGGAATATTACATCTGCAGGTATGGAGAGGAGCTTCTCCTGCTTAAAGCGGCTTACACCCGCAACACAGTGGGCCAAGGCCGTTTAAGCAGCCTAGCCTCTGTTGGCCTGGTGAAGTCCAGGAAAAGACCAAGCTGGCACGACAGGGTCACCGACCATTTTCTTGAAAACGAATGGAGGGTCGAAATTACGTGTAAATACGTTTTATGATGTAGGATGACAAATTGAGCTTCCCCTCCTTGAAAGACCAGCATCCGCCACTGATATTCGGGGGGGGTTCCCCGAAAGTTGTGCAATATCGATCTAAAGACAATCATAGACAATCACTCCCTAAACAATTTTGGAAGCACATTGTTTTGTAGCATACACACACATGTCATAGTGTATTAGTGAAATGTAAAACTCCATTGAATCATAAAAAAGCTTGATTGAGTTTGTTTAAAGTGCTGAAAATTGTAAAACAAATCAGTGCTGGTCGCTGGAACCTCCATTAAGACATGACAAATGGACATGCAAATGATAGTTGAGTTTTTTTCTGACTACACAACTTGAAATCATTATTTAAATAGACTGCTGGAGTAAACTGCTGGCCAAACAAATGCCAAACTTAGCGGAGACTGCAGCAATACTAAATACTAAGAGATGGAAAAAGTACCCACATTTCTTACTTAAGTAAAGTGAAAAAACAACTCAAATGCGACTACAAAGTAATGATCCAAATGTCTACTCGAGTAGAGTAAAAAGTATCGGCTCAGAAACATACTCAAAAAGTATTTTTTTAAAGTAACAAGTACACGGCACGCTCCAAAATGTACTCAAATGTATTTTTGAAAGTATAAAGCACAAAGTAAAAAAATAATAATTTCTATATAAAATGCACTTTTTCAATGCTTGTTTTACAAAAACCTAGCCTAACTTACTTCACTTAAAGCTCTGCAGCAACTAGGGTTTCCACCTTTCAGAAATGGAAATAAGGGACGCCACCACGTGGGCGTTGAGCATTAGTTAAGCATCATTCTAACCTTAGTTGACCCTTAGTTGAGTAGTATATCTTAATTATTTCTCATTACTTAATCATTAACTAATGACCCCTACAATGACTCCATCTTACGCATTAGTTGGGCACTTCGCTCCACTCCCCCACCACCAAAAACATGTTATAGTAGACCTGCTTCAGCCAGTGCCCCTGGCCAAGGCACTGGCTCACGATCTGGAGTTGCCGCTCCTCAGGGATGGGTTAAACGCAGAGGAAGACTTTCACTGTACATGTATTTATGTGTGACTAAATAAAGTATCCTATATTAGTACACTATCTAAATGTGCCCCAAAAAAATAAAATTAAATCTAGCTTCGTATCAAACTCACCTGGAGAAATCCTGACGAACGAGTCAAAGTTCTCTTGAAGTGAACAACCAGCGTGTTCAGTCCGTTCTGCTCAGCATCAACCAATTATCTAGCCAAGTGGCGAACGGAACGTACACTTATATACTGGGCTACAGGATACTTCTTTTATACTTGGAGGCTAAAAGACATCAGTCATCGCTATAAACAGGCTGTCTGAGCAGACGAAGTCTTGTGGTTTTGTGCTAACAATGGGAGCTCCTGTTTACTGCCATGTAAAGTGGGAGGACACTCCAGCTGTGCATGGACAGTACATTATTTATGTGTCAATAAAACAATGTGACAGGTGCTATGCTAAAGACGGGGAAATCCCTATGTTCCGAAATCGCTATTTATTTTTTTTATTTATTAAAAATGATGGGTCATTTAGGGGTTAGGGTTAGGGTAGGGGTTAGGGAGGGGGTTAGGGTTAGGATTAGGGGTTTAACCCCAAAGACCCTAAATACATTGGTTCCCAAACCTTTTATATCAGGTACCACCTGAAAAACCTCAGTTGTCAAAGGACCACCAAGATGACCGATTTAAAAATTATAGCCATTTACGCCTCTCAATTAGCCGTTTGGTTCATTTAGGGACATTTTCATGAAGCATGGTTCATCAATAACCAGCTATTGAATTGGCAAACCACTTGATCTTCAAGGGAACGTGCAAACACAAGGGTTAGGGTCAAGTGGAAATTTGGCGTTTGGGACGTAGCAAAGGTCTATAAGTGTCCAAGGAATATGACAGGTGCTAAAGACATTGGTTCTCAAACTTTATAATCTTGCAACTCCCGAGAACTTATTCAGTGGTTAGGTGGTGTCACCGAGTATTTAAATTCACTTAGATACCCCTGTTGCTATGCTCCTGTTGCATGCTGGGAACTCCACCCGCTTACGTCATGTGCTCTTCCTTATCCTATCAGATGCGTTGTGTGATTCTAATGCAGAAACCTCTGGTTCGTTTCACACTTGTTACACATGTACCACCATGACAGATTTAAAAATATAGCCATATACGCCTTCTCAATTAGCGTCATTTCCGCAGCAATGTTTGTTACATGTAGCACAGGTTGAAGAAAGATGTGCGTGAGTGGACGCACCTAAGATTTGCTTCAAACATGATGCACTTTTTTTCTAATGTTTAAATGTTTTTATTAGGAAGCATACAGGAGAAATACAAGCATAGCAACAACAGAAAATAATTAACTTCAGTTTTTCATATTTTCGTCGCAAATAAATTAAATACGATGAATGGAACAACAACAAAAAACCCACATGAAAAAGAAAAGACAAAAAAAGCACTCATTCACACAAACACAAGGGGAGTGTGGGAGGGGATTCAGGGAATCAAGTAGTCAGAGTTGCGAGGAGGAAACTCAACATGCCTAAGCATAGGCATCTAGGTTGATTCAATGGCCGAGGAACCACTCAGGGTAAACCTGAGTTTTCTAAACGAATATCTAATAGCAATTCAGAGACATTTTAATGGGGGAGGGAGTGGGTCCTTCCACCTCATCAGGATGAGGCGACTGGCCGGCAGATGTGGTGAAGGCCAGGACTACCCAGACGGTGGAAACATGATGCACTTTAACTTTTTTTATGTCACTCTCCATGTTGCACTTTGTTTCATGTCACTCCATGTTTCACTAGCATGTTATGTCAATCTCCATGTTTCATCAACATGTTTTGTCACTCTCCATGTAGGAAGATAATGCAGACAGTCACCTTGAGTTGTGTGCAAATGCAGTGATGGTGTGGGTGTTGCCGTTGTCCGTGTTGCTAAACAGACATCTGATCATTCAAATGCAGTGGTCCCCAACCACCGGGTTGCGGACCGCGAGACATTCAGGACCGGGCCAAAAATGCTGTGTATGCTTAGCCTCTCCCATTTTCTACAGGCACGGGAGGGGCTGAGCGCACACAGCATGTGGTTGAGCTAGAAAGATAGAAACAGACTTTCATGCCGAGTTACTTTTTCTACCAATCCAGTTCATCTTTGCACACATTACGTACCGTGGGAGATTCTGCTCGCGACTGCAGACAGATGTCATCTGCCTTGTTTACTGCCCGCATGGGATAGCGCAGCCAAAAGCAGACGTTATCTGGTTTTTCTTCCTGCTCTGCGCTCATCATCCTGAAATTACCGTACAAGTGTTGCGTCCCTTCCCCACCACGCATCTATGCAAGGCTGGATTTTCTGCAATGACCGTGCCGAAAACAAAGTTGCACAATAGATTGGATATCACAAATACACTACGAGTGTCACAAGCCCCGTTTACATGGTACCAAAAAGACTAAATATGATCAGTTTATAGGTGGATCCGATTCAATCAGTGCTCATGTATAGACCTCCACGGATCCGCTTCAAGTGGATCGGAATACATTTTGAAGCTTATTTAAAGAGGTGGTGTACGCCGCTCAAATCGGCGCACACGTTGAAAGTGTCCATGTATACGGAATAAACAGATCGCTCAATGGCTCCATTGCCCGCACACACAATCAGCCCTATGGTGCGTTTACGGATTGCAAAACAAAATCCACAACCAGGCCGAGGGCCACTGAAACTTCCGCAAATGACGCAGTCGTGGCGCCACCGCGGCAATTTTCCATCTCCGAACTTTTCTAATTTGTAATCCTAACCGTAGCCCCTAATCTCGCCTAACCCCTAAACCTAACCCTAACTAATAAAAAGCGCAAATGCAGCGTAAAAAATTAAAATCACTACAAAAGCACTTTTCATGCAGAGCAATTCAAATAGTTTGATTTGTTATTTTAAAATGCCAATGGTGTTTGCAGTGTCGCATTGCCCTTAGCTATGTATCAGCAAATTCAGCTTGGGAGGAGAGTCTAAATATTTTATTTTTTATTATTTTGTATTAATTATCTTATATATTATTTGTTTATTTTTATCATTGTTGAGGAACGAAATAAAACTAGTATTAACCAGTTACCATTATTTTTAATTAAGTGTTATCGCTCTTCCAGAACATACAAAATAATGTTTCCAGCTTAGTTTATGTTCCTTGGAAAATACAAAAAGATCCTGGTTTTCGTTCCTTGAACTGGTTCAAAGCCCTGATTATTACTACAGTTAGGAATGAATTAAGTTTCTGATGCACCTACATCTGAAGTCTAGAAATTGTGTCAGTCATTTCAAAAATTATTCACCCAGTAATTAGTAATATATTATTAAGCAATTATATTTTTTACATGCCATGCCTGGCTGTAAAGTTAATCTTGTTTAAAACTTTAAACAAGATTAACTTTAAAGCCAGGCATGGCATGTAAAAAATATAATTGCTTAGTAATATATTACTAATTACTGGGTGAGTAATTATAATTATTTACCCAGTACTTGGGTCACATCTACAAAGTAACGACTAGGATCACTGTCTCATCACTTCGGACCCCTCCCACCCTGGACACTCTCTGAACCCCTCCCCTCTGGTAAGAGGTTCCAGTCCACTAGGGTCAGAACCCCATCCCACAGGAACAGCTTCTTCCCTGCTACCATACGGCTACAGAACGCCAGGTAGCTCCGTCGGGCCAACGCTAGCTGCTCTTTCGTCCCCGATGTCCCTTTAACTAACCATCACTAGGAAACCCCAAACATTGCACAATGTGCCGATACAGAGAATGTTCCCCCTGTACATAGATCCTAGTCTCCTATACATGCACTGAATATTGTATGTAGTGCATATTGTGTACATGGTGTATATTATGTGTAGAGTATCATGTTGTGCACTATCTCTAGTGTATATGAGTATATTACGAGCAGATTATCATATGTTGTATATTCTTGTGTATATTGTGTACATGGTGTACATTACGTGCAGAGTATCATGTTGTGCGGTCTCTAGTGTATATGGGTATATTACGAGCAGATGTTGTATATTCAAGTGTATATTGTGTACATGGTGCATATTATGTATAGGGTATCACATGTTGTGCATTATCCCTTGCCTTTTTGTGCATTTGTCTCCAAGTCTAACACCGGTACCAAGAAAGGAAAAAAATCCTAGTCTGTGATGCTGTATCATTGACGATGGCAATAAACTTCATTCTGATTCTGAGGATGCCTTCATAGTGTGACTGGCAGTGATGAGGAAATCGAAACGTATGGACCACAGATGCGTCGGATGGTTTGCAAAACCA
>OMKY01118252.1:0-10106 GCA_900302395.1 Bregmaceros cantori | reverse complement strand
CACAGGCAAACATATAGACACACATACACAGGCACGCACACATATACAGGGGGTACATGTGGACACACACACAGACCGACAGGCAGATAGACACACACAAACACACACACACACACACACAGATACACACAGGCATACCCACACAAACAGGCACACAAACACACACATGTGCACACACACACACACACACATATACACACAAAAGCACACAAACACATGGGCACACACACACACACACACACATACACACACAAACACAGGGGGACACATGTGCATAATAATAATAATAATAATAATAATAATAATAATAATAATAATAATAATAATAATAATAATAATAATAATAATAATAACAATGATAACATATTAATAGCGCCTTGCAATAACTGGCTGAGAAGCGGTGACAAACTCTCACACACCAGAAACAAAGCTGCTCGCAGACGCACATGCACACACACACACACACACTCACACACACACACACACACACACACACACAAGACAATCTTTGTGGGACATGTGTGCCTGGGAGCGGACAATAGACAACTCTGTTTACATTAAGGAGGAGGTCTTTAGCACTAGGGCACTGTCATGCTATGATGACAAATAAAATAATCTCAGTTTCCCTTTTTTAAAAAACCTTGGGACATTTTGTTCGACATTCATTAGACCTTTTCTTCGCACTTCTGTGTACTTTATGCAGAAATACGCAATTATGGAAGAATTCTGCTTCCCATGCAGCAGCGAGTGTCATAATAACAATGGCGCAAGCCGAAATAAATCATACTTTAGTGCGTCTGAGTGATTCTCTTATGCTATTAGACAGCCGTTTCTGCACTTGCATCAATTTATCTAATGACTCAAGAAAAGTCTGTCTGTATATTTGTCCGTTCCACGTTCAACTGTCGCAGCAGTCCACAAACGCTCTTAAATTTGGAGGGTGACTTAGCAGTGGTATGACGATGCGCAGTGCAAAGTTTTACCCCATTAAGACATAAAGTACTGACATTAGTTAAACTGATATACACTCATGGCATTCTGTCTTTTGTGGCTATGCAATTCAGTATATTCTTCGATAGATAGATAGATAGATAGATAGATAGATAGACAGATAGATAGATCTTTATTGTCATTGCACAAAACAATGAAATTACGTTTAGAGCATCTCACCACTGCCATACATGAGCCCATGAATACAAAAATACACCCAATGCATAATACGGTCAAAATAAAAATGATAATGGGCAGAAGACAAGTACAATGTCTGAGTTCTGTGCCCAGTTCAGATTCCGATGTCCAATTCATTGGCATTTATATTGTTAAGATACTTTATTCATCACACATACATGAAATTCAGTACAGTGAAATTCTTCCTCCGCATTTAACCCATCATTGAGGAGCGGTGGGCAGCTATGTGCGCAGCGCCCGGGGGCCAACTCCAAATTGTGAGTCAGTGCCTTGACTTGAGCAAGTTAACTAGAACATGTTGGGTTTTTTTGGTGGTGGTGGTGGGGGAAACTGGAGTTAAGTCCACACAGAAAGGACCTGTCCGGGTTGGGATACAATGCTAACCACTGCGCCGGCGTAGCGCAGTAGCTGAAAGAGATGCTGGATGCTGCTTGCTTCCTCCTCCTTTCAACTAATATTTTACCCACTTCCACCACACAGTAGTATATGCCAAACTCTCACACTATCTCACACCTTTTCTATAGGGCCTGCGATAGATTAATATCATCAATATAACTATAGGAATTTGTACACTTTGTCACTCGTGACACTTGACATTGGAGGGTGATGGTGTATTTGTCAGCGAAACATGATCTCATTTCACTGAGAAACGCACAGGCTTTGAGTCAGTCACACCAACAGGGAGAGATGGCTAAAGCCAGTCATGCATAAAGTTTTCTATGACAAAAAAGTGGGGGAAGATGTGCCACCTTCAGGAAGTCACACCTTCAGCACAGCATCTGCTATTATGGGTCCAGTCATAAGTTATAGCTTATAACCGCCGAACTCGCTTGCACGGATGATACTTCCATGTAAGTCGTTCAGCTGGGTTATTTTTCCACTAGGAATATAGAGGATACAATGTCTGTTGCTAATTTCTTTAAAAAGCTGTTTACTTTATCAAATGTTTACTTTTAAATAATAATAATAATAATAATAATAATAATAATAGTAATAATAATAATAATAATAATAATAATAATAATAATAATAATAATAATAAGGAAGAACAACAAAAAATGCATTCTATTTTACAATTTTAATTAGAAATATTATTTTATTTATTATTAGGTTTTGGTGAAACTATCATGACTGAATAAAGTTTTGCATAATAAAAAAAAGTCCAAAAACTGTGAGGTTTGCAGACTGTGGTTCATAGTGCGGTGTATTCGGTAAGTGGTTAATCGTAAAATGAATATATAAAGAATCATAGTAATAATATTATCTAACAGCATTCTTCCACAACGGTTGTGACGTTGGCAAAATTATTTTTGGTAATTTTGTGAGTAAAAGCCAAGAAGACTCTCCGGACCATTTGCCATACAATATGTGTTATTGTTGTTTTTATTGTTTGTTGACGTTTAGACAGAAGAAGCTTTTTTGTGAAAAAGGTCTATTGTGCAGCCATACATTGGGCATGTCTTTTTTCCCCCTCGTCGGCCGCTTTCTTTCCCTCTTTGGTCTTTCTCTCGGTCAGTCTCTCTCTCTCTTGCGCGTGTTGGTTGGACAGTCTCTCTTTCGGGCTCTCACTCTCTCAAGTAGGCCGGTCTCTTTCTCTCCCTCTCTGGGTCTCTCTTTCTCTCGGTTGGTCTCTCTCTCTTTGTCTCGCGGTCTCTCTCAATCCATTGGCGGGTCTCTGTCTATCTCGGCCGGCTGAACGGTTACTCTCTCTCTCCCCCTCCCCTTTGGGGAACATAGCCATTTGTCTCAAAACGCATTGATGACATACACTTTGTAATCAGTAATGTCATCCCACCACCCCATTTATAAGTAATGAAAGGATTCCATTGCATTTTTGTAATCAGATTACTGTCATTCCATTACATGTAATCTATTAATTTTGTTTTTAGAAACCATGTGAAAGTGCTTCTACTCATTGAGTAGACTTTTAGGCCATGGGTGGACAGTGATGGTTCTCTAAAGGTATTTCCTCACGTCATTCAACACACAAGACATCTACATTTAACAGAATGATGACTTACGAACATGTCACTGTGTCTGTGTGTTCACTGAACACAGAGTACCCTGTACATAGACATGCCCCAAGCACTGTCTGTCTCTATACAAAGACTGTTCAGAATAGACTGAACTGCTCTTAATGACTGTGCACTAGATCTATTATCTCATGTCCCTTTTTTGTATGTCTTTTGCACCGGTTACCAATAAAACATTGTAGTCTGTGAACTTGTGTCATTGACAATGGCAATAAACCAAGATCTAGGGCTAAAAGGGCTAAAAGGTTACATCTCGCCACTGTATACTTAAAGGGGTGACGATGGCAAATGGAAAGTGAGACGATGATAATAATACCAGTAATACCAAACATACCTTATTAAGGCCTTCCTAGTCAGCCACTACGCAGCTTCCAGCCCCCATCTTTCATCCACACCAGGCCACTGTGCATGAAGAGACAAGGAAGGCAAGCATCTGTATATGGACATCTGGTGGTTGTAACTGATTTAACCGATTGCAACTACATTTTGAAAAGTGTGATCTCGATCAGCAATTCTTAAGCATCTGGTCCCATCATCTGATCCCGCAGGTCATTTCATCCGTTCTTTGTCCGTAGTAGCTTAGCTTTCCTGAGCTCCGAATGAAAACAGAGCAATACCATCTATCACCTGTTGAAATTGTGGGGGCTGTATACAGAATCATATTCTTCGCGAAAGTCAATGAAGAACAGTAAGAGATTCTTAGGAAAAACGTTGCACAGGACAGGACATGGACAGGACATCCTAAAATATTGGAAAGGTTGCCTGTCAACTACTTCTACTGCGGCAACTACGGACAGGTGCATTCCATCTGAATGTGTGCAGTATGAATCTTAGGCCTTAATCTCGGATGCAGGGGACCACTGGGTCAGCACTGGGATAGAAATGTCCCCAATTTCTATCGCAGTGCTGGTTTTGGGGGGGTATAGGCAGGGCCAGCAACTTTTGAATATTACCACAACTCGCATGCCACAAACTCATATCTGTGTCAAAAAGTGAATATGTCTGCAGATGGTCATGTGTGGGCACAGCTGATGGCACTACTAATGAGCTCCGTCAAGAGTGGCGTTTCCGACTGCCACATGTCAACATGCTTGCTCATTTCCTATAGAAGTGAGACTCATGCTCAGAAATGCACAGTTCTTTACCCCCTGACCCTTGTTATCATAACGCTTGGCCCATAAAAAACAACAAGCCATTCCATTGAGTGTAAACTTAGCATGCAGTGAGTGACGAGAAATTGGAGTTGTTGTAGAATTTACTCAAAAATGTACACACAAAAGTAAATAAAACGAACACCTAAGGTTACCTTGAAAAGGTGGTATTAATATCATACCACCTTTTCATCATTAATATCGTGTGTCAATAAACGCCGGTCATAAAACACCTCACACACTGAGAAACAACAACACCTGTCAGTTATCACCATACAGTCTATGGTTATCACTTATCAGAAACAACTGTAAATTAACATGTGTCACAGAATCCCTGTCAATTAACATTTATCAGAAACACCTCTCAATAAACACGTAAAATAAAACATCTATCAATAAAAAATATGATAAACACCTGTCAATAGACACTTCCGATGAACACTTATCATAAACACCTGCCAGTTAACAATCATGAGAAATACCAGGCAATAAACACTTATCACAAAACATGTAAAATATGTCATGTAAAATATATACGGCCGTTGGAGAGCCTTATAGGACCGCAGAGACGGTTGACATTTTAAAGAGGAAACTTGAGACACATTTATTTAAGTTAGCTTTTAAAAGAATGTACTTCTGAGTACACTGGCACTTAGTACCTATTTATTTATTTGTTTTTGATGTCATCTTGGTTGCTGATCCAGCTTTTATTATTTTATTATCTACTTTTATTCCAGGGTTTTTATTTATTTTTATATATTAAATGTCTATATTTTATATCTATATTTTATATATGTTTTCATTATTATTTTATTACTATATTACTGTAACTATTTTTATTTTTCATTCAACATTTAATTGTTCTGTCATTATTACTCCAGTGTTTCCTCTTGCAGTATAGCCTCATTGCCAAGCCATGTCTATCGACTTGACAAATCTATTGCCTGCACGTGTTTGTGCCTCTGCGTATGTTTATGCTTATGATCGTATATTAATAAAGTTTTGATATATAATTAAACATGTATCATAAAACACATGTCGATAAACGCTATCAATAAAGATGTATCATAAAAGACCTGTCAATAAACACTTATCACAAAACATCTACCAATAAACATTTATAATAAAACATGTGTCAATTAACTGTGTCAATAAAGACACCTCTTAATTAACATTTACCAGAAACACCTGTCATCAAACATTTATCATAAAAAAAAATCACTCAATAAAGATCTACCATAAAGCACCTGTTACTAAACAGGAGACAGATAGAATAGACACTGGATAGAATAGATAGATACTGACAATACGCACTTATTGCAAAACACCTGTCCGTGAACACTTCTCAGAAACACATGTGCCAATAAACATGTATCATAAAACACCTGTCAGTGAACTCATATCATAAAATGCGTGCCGAAAACACTTCACCACATCTTGATGCACCTGTCAATAAATCCTCTTTTTATTGTACTTCCCAGTGATTTACTACACAGAAGGTGTATAAACCCCGTGACGGCTATTCTAAATACATTTCGGTTGAAATACTCCAAAGAGATTACATTGAGACAGCGAAGTGATAGTAGAATGATGCATTGTGTAAACCCTAACGTAAAGTGTAGATTTGAAACGCCCCCTCTCGATAGATAGCCTGTTCGTCTTGCGAAACTATGAGGACCACCAACATTGCGGAGGAAAAGAGTACTTTAGTTGTGCTTCCATGGTTGCATAGAGGTGGAGTGTGTATCTTACAAATGGTTTGGTGATCGTTTATTGAACGTTCTCGGCGAGACACGCCGGCAGCAGCAGTGCCAACTGAAGTGACAGCCGCACCTTCTCAGCCTCTCGCGGAGATAACAGTACGTCGGGATAAAGGTGATAACGGTATGCGGCCACCGGCATCCTCTAGCGAGCAGTGACAACAATCACAGCGACAACCCAAAGAAAATATATTCGACGACACGCGATCGATAACCTATATAAATATATATATATATATATATATATATATATATCGATGTAGGGATGACATCACCGTCTCAAAAAAAACGCGTGTTCTGTACAGCAGCATCTACACTTTACCCTGAGCCTACCGGAGTCTCGCAGATCGCGATGACAGTCCGGATACAGGCGATATCACACAGTCGGACGCGCAATTATACACATTAAACGTCCATAATAAGTAATTTAGTGCTCTTAAATACCTACTTTGGGTCCAACTCTGGCAGTCGGGCGTGTTTCACATCCACTTCCACAGCAAGCTGCTATTACCGTAATAACGACAATAGTCCATTAGTAGTAGCTGAAGTGTAGCAGGAGTATTACCTTAATACACGTAATAGAGTCGGGGGATCCGCTGCTACCTACGATGTGTAGTGCGCACTGAGATTCTCAACACAAGTGTTCCTAATTCCAGAACAATAACCCATTGTCCGGGTCCATTGTTTGGAGAAGAGGGCATTGTTTTTGCAGCAATAACGACCCACCCATATTAGCTAATGGTTTATGACCAGTTGACAAGTATTATTAATATTTTCCCCGGTTCTTAAATCATTTCTGCCCTCAAAGAAAAAAAAAAGCAACCAACAGTTTGACGTCCTCTCTACAATGCACTCCATTGACAGCCTGCTTGACTCCTCCCCGTCAGTTAAATAATTAAATGTGTGAGTCCGTGGGAATTGTGAGTATTGACTGCCATATTTAAGGGGTAATATTCAATATTTTTGCGTTTATTTTGAATTAATAATTACAGGAAGTATTTATGTCATGTTTCAGTAGATAGATGGATAGCCAGAGCCATAATTGGAGAAGAGTTCAAGTTCAAGTTCCTTTTATTATCACCATTGTATAGTCTAGACTCGGTTAGTGAAAACACCACAGAAAATGATTTCATACTGAAATATGTTCTTTACTTTCCCACTATCGTATAGCCTTCATGAAAGCACTCATTCCACATGCAGCTGTACTGTGTGACTTAACCCCATGGACCCAAATGAGTTGAACATAGAAGCAACAAATCACTTCCACATTTTTCCTATTTAACTGTGGTATGTGAGTTGTTACACAACTACAGTTTGGTTGCCCAGAAATTAAATGCAACACTATTTAGTTGCTTCAGACATCAGTGCACATTTTTTGTGTTAAAATGGTTGCTGAAATAATTATGGAGCTGAAAAAATAGAAATAATTAGCTTTATTAACCACATTTTATAGAAGCCAGATGTCAAAAGCAATGTGGGATCCAAGTAGACTCTCTGGTGAACATACACTCTAATAATTAAAGAGAGCAGCGACAGTAACAAAATCACTTTGATTTTCCCCTTTTTTCCTGTAATTATTATATCACTTTTTTTTCGAGGCAGCAATCAAAATAAAGTTACTTACCAAAAACCTTTTTAGTTGTTGTGTTTCACCATACTACTCATTTGCCTTAAGGTTAATAACCCCCATTTTCTCTTCTCAATATTGCCACACTACAATATTACGTTTTGGTCCATTATTCATGTGAAGCTAAAAAACCTATTGAAAATTACACTAAAAGTAGTATATTTTAAAGGTGGATGGACACTTGAAGGCTACTAAAATATATATAAATACTTGAATTAATACACCACTCCTGTGTTCGCTCGTCTTCTGTAGTACATCTGCCTTGTGTGTAATTTCTTGCAGCAACCCTGAATGTCCCTCACACACCTATCACAGATATATTGAAATTAAAATGAACTCCTCACATGTACAGTGTAATCACAGAGAGAATGTATAAATACAGAATAGAATACATTCGAAAACAATACATTTGCAGACATGGCACATTTTGTGAATTGTATAGCAGGATATAAAAACCTCTAAAAATTGTGTATCATGGTTAACATCGTTTCAGCTTTGAGGGAAAGCAAATATTTTTCTGTTTGTCTGTTAGTCTAACTCTGATTCTCCTGCACTATCTACCTGAGGGTAACAGATCAAAAATATTACTTCCAGGGTAAGAGCTTTCCTTAATAATGTTTTTTGCTCTGTTGAGGCAGCGGCTGTTACATTTTCATCAGAGAGGGCAAAGGCCAGCCGATGATCTTCTGTGCTGTCTGCAACAATCTCTGCAGCCTCCCACAGCAATAATTTTCTCTGCGGTTAATGGCTAGTGTGGCTGCGTACCGGCTCAGGGCTCAGGCCGCCTCGCTACATGGCATTTGGAAGCCATATGGCAGCAGTGGGAGAAACTGTTGTGGCGTGGGGTTTTTATTCTGATGGACCAGAACTCTTCTTCCAGAAGGGAGTAGTGTTAGCAGGTAAAGGTGGAGGTACTTTAGTGACACATACATGTACAATACATACATTCTGCCTGTAGTGTTATATGGTCTTGAATGTATAAACCGGACCACAAAGTTCAGCAGGATAATCAAACATTCCGAAACCACATCATGCGATGAATGACAGGACACCGCCCTTTAGACCACATAGAAATTAAAGGAATCCGTAAACTAACCTCACTCGAACCAATAATCAAAAGCAGAACCCTTAAACTCTACAGACACATCAAGCGATCCCAAATAGGTCTGACAAAACTCTGCCTTGAAGAACTATAGGTTGGGGGCGCGCGGTGGCATAGCAGTTAGAGAGCGCGTCCCCTGACCACAGGTCGAGCAGCGCCGCAGGTTCGATTCCCCTCTCCGGCATTTCTGCAATGTCTCCCCCCAACTCTTCATCCCGGTTTCCGATTAATCCTGTCGCTATCTCTCTCAATAAAGAATGAAATATGGCGCTTGCACCCAAAAAATAACTTAAAAAAAAAAAAAAGAACTAGAGGTTGGCAAGAGGAGAAGAAGCAGACAACCCAAAAGATGGCGCGAAAACATCTATGAATTGTTAGGACTTTACCTGACAACCCTCAACAGAATGACACTGGACCTCTGAAGGAAGCTGACCCCTGTGCTGACTAGGGATTTTTCTTGGTAAATGGTACATCGGACATGCCGCACAAATTCCCATTCCTTGCTGTGTTTTGTGTTATGATTCGTACAGTGAGAATAAAAGAATAAAGGAATAAAGGACTCAGTCAGGAATGCAATGAAAGTTTGGATGACTGAATGGCAACCAATGCCGTCATCCGTTTTCTGCAACACAGGAATCAAACACAAAACACTTGTAGCACACAGTGTGCAAAGGCAAACAAAAGCAATAGTGCACAGGCAATGAGAGTCTCTGAACACGAAGAATAAATGTCCGTAACAAACTAAAATGTCTTAGAGAAAGTACTCATCTCCGTGGTTTGGTCCGGGACCGGTGAGCCGGATCTAGAGGTGGAGATGAAGGTGATTCCTGCAGCAGTAGTGGAGAGTAGCCTCTGGTTACCTCGATGGCTGCTAAGCTAGGCGGCTAACAATAAGATAACAAGAGATCTGGCTATACAAAACATAAACTGTCTCCCTAAGTACTAACCAAGGAAGAACGTGGACGCTGCATAGGACCAGCGCCCGAAGCCCCTTTAAGAAGGGGAGAGCAGCCAATCATGGAGTGTGACGAACACCAGCTGTGTTCGTGCGGTCCACGAACGAACCTGGCGCCTGGGTGCCGCCTGTGGACGAGCGGCTCATGACAGTCAGGTGCGTTATAAATAAAATGTATTATTATAATTATTATTATTATTTGAAAAGAATATGTCCTGTTGCCCCATGCTGCAGGTCGACACATTACACTCACAGCCTGGTAAAGCCTCACACTTTCCTGCTCAGCTGGC
>OMKY01118246.1:15439-28674 GCA_900302395.1 Bregmaceros cantori | reverse complement strand
CCATCAAAATATTAGCATCATAATTAATTTCATTGCTGTACATTTGTTTGCTAACGTGAACCATAGTTGACTAAATTTCAAGTTGATGGATGAAAAGACAAGCAAAAATATGTAACCGATTAATCAACTAATCGCTTCAATAACTGGCAACTATGAGCATCATACATTGACCAAGCATACATATAACAGACACAATAAACAGCAAACAGCCAATAGATGGAAAAACAATATAAAGCCTGCATGCATAACAATGTACATACTGTACAGTGTCTGTAATATAATATGTACATGATGTATGTATATGATATGTTCTGATGATATACTGTAATAGTAGTACGTCTTCATATCAGCAAACATGATGGTTCATCTCTCTCCTGTCCACTGGTTGTCCCTCAGTCGTTCACAGTCTGACACATATTCTGCTGCGAATACGGCACAAACACTTTTCTCCTTTTTTTTGTTTTTGTTTTATCTATCTGAGATGCTGTTCGTTACCTCACCAGAAGCACTGGAAATGTATTATTAAGGGTTGAGCCTAACTGAGATTCTGCTTTACTTCAACAGATGTACTATAAATGTGTTGTCGTTTTTTTGTGTGCCTTTGTTTCAGATATTGCTTGTTACAAACAAGAAAAGACCATTGATGCATAGAGTTGAAGGCATTTTAATGGCTCTCTACTTTAAATAAAATGTATGAAAATGTGGTTTTGCCTCGTGTCAAGTTGTACAAATAGGCCAAAGGTTGGGGTGGGCGTGCTGTCCGGCATCTGCTCCGGCCCCTGGCCCATTGGGTTTTTGACAATGTGGCCCTCTCAGCAAAGTACTTGAATAGCCCTGCCTTAGGTAGTTGACTCAACTTTGCTACCTTTTTAAGGTGTTTTGAACCACCCACAACAAACACACACTCGCTCGCTCACTCGCCCACTCACACCAGAGCGCTAGCATCGTGCTAAGGAGGATGTAGACACGTTCGTGGGCGAGATGTCGCGCCCACCCACTAAAAAGCTCACAACATACCAGCTGTGTGTGCACGGTGCCACCTACAGGCTAGCCGTTTATTTAATTATATCCTTTGCGGACTCCTGTGTGATCTGCAGTAGGAGGGGGAAGAGAGTGGGGCAGCTACGATTAATTGATTCTAAAATTTGTTCTAAGGATTTGAATAATTGAATTTAACTTTTTTGTATTATATATGTTGGTGAGAACAATAATTGCCATTATGTAACTGAGGTGAAGGAGTACATTTTAATTTGCAAAAGTTAACGCGTTGCCTCCGTAGGTGAACTTTATACCCTCCTTCCTTTTTGACCGTTGTTATTCAGTGTGCCCACTAGGAGACAATGTCACACCAGAATTCGCGGCAGGAGCAACAAAGGAAAAGATGCAATAAATAAGTGTAACGGCAGCTCGGATAAGGTGTCCACGTAGAGGAAATAACCAGTCTTGACACAGGAATATGTCTAGAGGGTTCATTTATTAAGATATATTGGACATTAGCCGGTATCAGCTACCTAAGCTAAGCTATGAGCTAAGCAGGAAACATGGCCGAACACCACACATGAGGAAGAATCACTTATTTATAGCCGATCGAGGGGACATCCGATGATGTCACAGCTTGTAGCCAATCAGGACAATGGAGGCGTGACTCTACAATTCACATTTCCATAACATACTGTAAATGTCCAACCATTAAATGCATGTAAATGCAAGAATTGGATGACGAGCAGTATTTTCAATAGTTTAGCTTTACTTGATTTAAATGACTGCGAAAGCGCCTGCTGCCTCCTTGATTTCCATTGGAAATAGGTGGTATTGCTCCATTTTCATCCAAAGCTCTCAAACGCTAAGATCTGCCGCTACGCACAAAAACCCCCTTGGATTAAATCACGTATGGTACCTGAAAACTGCCCGTATCTATAGTTCTTATAGAGCAGAGCTATTCATTTACTTTGCTCAAAGGGCCACATTGTCAGAAACCCAATGGGCCAGGGGCCAGAGCATATGCCGGACTGCACGCCCCCTGCCCTCCACCTTCAGTAATCTCCGGCCTATTTGTACAACTTGACACGGCGCGAAACCACATTTTCATAACTTTTATTAAAGTAGCATGCTTCCCATTAAAATGTGCGTCAATTCTATGCAACAATGGTGCTTTCTCGTTTGTAGCAAGCAACATATGGAACAACAACATACAAATAGTGGTAAACAGCAGCAGCTCACTTAAACTACAACCCGTTTATAGTGCATCTGTTTAGGTAAAGAACATAATCTCAGTTAGCCTCAACCCTCAACAACACATTTCTAGTGTTTCTGGTGAGAAAGAACAGCATCTCAGATAAATAAGACCTGTTTGACCAACAACAAAAAAAAGAATTCCTCTGTGGGGCAGAAAAAATTGGCCGGATTTGGCCCGCGGCCCGCCAGTTGAATGGCCCTGCTATAGAGTGAGAATAAGGCCTTATTGGATGATCACTTCAAAGATCCCTTCCTTCACTGTGCCTGTCATGACAATGGTACTGAAAGGGTTGAGTGTGACAACATATGTCAGCATGATTGCGGGGCTGTGTGTGCGTTCTGTGTGTGTCTGTGTGTGTGTATGTCCGTCAGTCTTTGGGGGTATGTGTACGTGTGTGGGTGGATGTCTGTGCGTACGCGTGTGCGCTTCAGAGACGGTCGTGCATGCCGTATGTTTGCGAGCCAAAGCTCTATAATTAGCAGTGTTTAATTATGGAAATGGCCACTGAGGAGAATTTCAAACACCCGCTCCTTCATGGAATCATTAGTTACAGAAGCAAAAAAAAAAAGAAAAATGGTGGAGGGGGGAAAAAAAGCGAAATGCTTTCAGCAATGAAGGGTTCATATTTCAAGCTTATAGCTGCTAAAAGGGTCTACTCAGAAAATCAATTTTATGAAAGTCCCTTTTGCACTAAAGGGAGTTCCGTGCAACTAAGCAATTTTGAAATAATGTTAGTCGTCGACGACAGCGACAGTAAGCTAGGGACGGGGGATAGGTGAGATGGATAGATATCAGGGTTTGTAAGGGGTCCATATTGAATTCTTTTTTTTAGTAAAAGTTATTTAACTATAAGAACTCAGAGATTGCAAACCCGTGCCGTAGTGGTACAAAAATGAGTACTTTTAGTGCTATCAGTATTTAGTGCTCGAGTAGCACGATTGCGATTGATGCCGCCAGCAAACATGCTCAGCACAAGCCAACCTCACTACCCACCGGCCCCAGCGACCCGGTAGTCTGGTCACATGACCGCGGTAAGCGCCCAGCAATCTATCGGTAAGTTGGTGACCAAGTATGATTATGTTACTTATCGGCTACAGGAAAGCACCAAAATTGTTCCGTGTGTACAAAATGTCATCCAGATCCGTGCACAACTTTTTCACTTATCTTGGGACAGACAAACCAAGGCTGCCAAAAACATTACCTGCTTCCCGGCATCCCAGGGAAAGTATATTTGCCGTAGGTAGGAAGAACCTTCTGAATCATTGAGTTGTCCCCATGCTCTCCATGGACGATTGACCCACAACCGACTACTTTCCAGGGTTACTGTGTGAAAAATGCTTATAAGTGAGTGCCATGCTCCTTTTTTAATCAGTCTATAACTCACTCAGACCCCCGTTAATAGGGCTGTTCGGAATGTGATTGCGGTCAGACGAACACATTGTCCGTTTAAAAGTGTTATATTATTAATTTATCCATGGTAATATGATATCAGTCACCAGCAGATGGCAGCATAACTACCTCATGGTATTTGAAATAATGGCACTTAATATACCTGCGCCAGGGGAGCCCGCGGAGCAGGTTATGTTTTCACCCGCGAATTAATTTTGGTGCATTTCTGTAGCCCATAAGTAACATAATCATACTTAATCACCAGCTTACCGATAGATCGCTATGTGGTCACGTGACTAGACTTCCGGATCCAGGGGCCCGCTGGGAAATGTAATTGGCATGTTCGCCAGTGGCGTCAATAGCAATCGCGCTGCTCTAACACTTGCATTGATAATGGGTTGCCACACATACTGCTAGCACTAACAGTACTATGTTTTTGTACGACTACGGCGCAGGTTTGTAATCTGAGTGCCTCTAATTCATATATACAATCAGAATTCAAATGAAAAATTTGAATTCTGCCCATTAGCAGTCGGTTAGGCAGTGCACTGGAAAGCACGCATATGCCTTAATGGTGCGGTGAGTCGGTGGTTCGAATCCCACCAACGACGTATTTCCCGCATGTCCACCCCCCATCTTCACCTGTTTCCACTAACCCTAATAAATAAAGCTTGGAAAAAAAACAGCCTGAATGAGCTGAAAATAAAAAACCTGTAGATTTGAAATGCTCATCCTCTCCCATTACCATCGCTCTCCCCCCACTCCTCAGTCGACCTGGGTCCCAGAGGTCAAACCTCTGGTTTAAATCAGCATCTGCTTAGCATAACGTCTTTCTGACGTCCCTATCACAGCGGAACATGCCGCCGCCACACTTCAAGGCCACAACCAGGGTGGAGGACGCTCCTCAGAGGGAGCTATGACCTTGGCCGTGACCTTCGTTCTCATCTAAACCCGGGAGTGCCAAACTCATTTTAGCTCCGAGCCTGTAAAATCATCAAAACATGAAAATAACAGTGACTTCATGTTTGCTTTCTTTTGTTTTACTTTGGTCCAAAATAGTAAGAACATATTTTGATGTGTACCCGCCACTTGAGTTCTGCAGCTCGTTGTCTCGGGTTCAGAGTGCTTGGCAATATACAGAATGGTACAGGTTTCAGTAATGTAGCAGACAAGTAGATAGGTAATGAGCAACACACCATCAAAGGGAAGATTGGAAGATTGGAAACCATGTACTGCTTTGTTTTGCGACCCACCACCATCCCCTGCTCCCTCTAATCAATATGGAAAAAGTGTAAAATGTGACATGCTCTCTTGTCACGACACTTGGCTCTGTTCATGGGAGTTATCTATCCTGAATTAGTGCTTTTCCATGGTACTCGTGGAAATAGGGGGGGTCCTCCGAACAGAGCCATATACCCTTCTTGCTGTGAGGTAGCAGTGCTAACCACTGTGCCGCCCATGCCCGGCCTATTTCCTGAGTCGCAGAATAGACAGGGTATGACAGTCATACCATCAGCAAAAACAAACATTGCCTCAGTGGTATTTGAACATTTCTTCCTTCCCAGGCTTGTCAATACATTAGCGGCCCAGTGTCAAGGGCCACCGAATACATATTATGTCAAGCGATAAGCGAGCCGATGAGGTGGAGACGGAAGGCAGAGAGAGGGAATTAAATGTGAAGATTAACATCGGGTCATTTGTTATGAAGGGGAAAATAATAGCGACTGGCCGAGTGCCCGATTCAGAGCTGGGGAGGCGTCCATAATTCACATATCAACAGCATTTAAATTATTAAAAAGATTGAAACCTATAATTGGGCCGGCCTATTTTTCTGCCTACCTCCATTCTCCTTGTCACAAATGGCTCGGGCTGGAGTACTTGACATTCAGGTTTGTGATGTAAATGGCAGAGGTGCTTGGCCTGTGCAGCACCACCCACCCGACTCTCTCCCTTTCCCCCGCTAACGATGTGTCATCCATAAACAGGTTAGCAATCAGAGTGAAAGCCGGAGCCCTTGGCCTAACCAAATTCTTGGTCTGACAAAAGTCTGAAGGCTGAACTCGCAGGGGAAAAAAGGATGCGGTGAAACGTTTGTTTAAATATATATTAAAAATCAATCAAAATGAGTGGTTCAAACGCCGTTAATTGGACGCAGCGGTGCGTTAACGGCTTAATTAGAATTAATAAGGTTTATTGTAGATTGGGGTGTAAATCACACCCATCATAGCGATTCAATTCAGTATCGATTTCTTGACCCAACGATTCAATTTTTACTCAAGAATTCACCACGATTCAATTACATTTATTTATTTTTACCCAAAGGGCTAGACATTGGAGAAGTAGGTAATGAGTTACTGTGCGCGGGGGAGTGAATGTACTACCTATCCATTTTTTTCTCTGCTGCCTCATTCTCCTGGCTCTGCTCTGCCATGGCCACAGTCTATGGCCATGGCACACAAGTGTTTAAGGAAGCGAGGACGGTGCCAAATAGGTTTAGCGCCACCCCGCAGCACGGGAGTGGAATTACGCCCAGGAGCAAATTGATAAAACTAGACAAGAGAAAAAAATCGATACTCTTGCGGATGAATCGATACATTGTATCGACAGCTGTTGTATTGATATATCGATACAAAATTGATATTATTTACACACCTAATGTAGATGGAAGTCGGTATGTTCAAAGCCAAATGCTGGAGGTAACTGGAATGGACAGGAATGCTGGTATGATTATTCCGGAAGCAACTGTATTGATACATTTACAACTTAATAAGAGAAAGGTAAACTGCCACATAGGCAGTGCTTATGTAGACCCTCGCCAAGAGAGATCCTTATGAAGGGAGAGTCGACCCAACTTGGCGACGCGCTGCAACAGGTGTTTGCCGTCAGGTGGGGCTGGTGGTGGTGTGACAGTATTTACGAATGATTAGAAATGGACTTTC
Organism: Bregmaceros cantori; assembly: GCA_900302395.1. Classification (NCBI taxonomy): domain Eukaryota; kingdom Metazoa; phylum Chordata; class Actinopteri; order Gadiformes; family Bregmacerotidae; genus Bregmaceros; species Bregmaceros cantori. The sequence continues at coordinate 22,110 of OMKY01118246.1, read as the reverse complement.
CTGTTATGGTACAAAACTAAAACTTAATAGGGACCCAAGAGACGTACAAGAGAAAGTGGAGTTGCAAACTAGTAGTAAGTAGGAAATACTCTCGACGAGTCAGGTTATTAGTAATATGTACACAATTCTATCTGATAAAGTCTCTGGCGCGATGACGTGGCGAGGACGTCCCCGATGGAAATCAAGTCGTCTGCTCGCGGACGACTTGTGCCGCAACATTTCCAACTGTAAATCGACCAGGACCTCGAGCAGGGGTTCCTAGCCTTTTTCACCTAAGGACCCCTTTTCCTGGCTTAAAGTAACCCGGGAACCCATTCATTTTAAGGGATATAGCAAATTTCCGTATCTGGAACTCAATGATATTTGTACTTGTATCTGAAACTGGAATGATGAAAGACCGAATACAGGCCTTCGAGATCTGGTGCTACAGGAGAATTTTGAAAATCTTGTGGACGCAAAAGGTCACAAATAACAAAGTACTGGAAAGAGAGGAACACAAAGATCTGCCTTCTTCGTATCATCCAGGAAGGGAATTCTACTGGACGGGAGACTTGATGGGAAGAGGTGCAGAGGACGACCAAGATTGTCGTGGGCAAACAACATCTGCCAGTGGACAGACCTCACTTATGTGCAGGCAGTAAGAAGGGCTCAGAACAGAAACGACTGGCGTGCTATGGCATCCAACCCCCCATGATGGGGACGGAACATGATGATGATGATCTGGAACTGGATAATATGTATAATTTGGAATACTGTAGAGAAACATGCATCTTAACACTTTAAACCGCTGGTAAAATGCGTATATTGGTGCTAGTTAACAATGAAACTCTGCCAGTGTCGTTTCAATTCTTGAAAAAAATTACTTATTGCACCCAAGTGGGCATCATCCCTATGTTCCTAAATCGCTTTTTTTTAAAGACAAATTACGGGTCTTTTAGGGGTTAGGGTTTGGGTAGGGGTTAGGGAAGGGGTTTGGGTTAGTGTAGGGGAAGTTACAAGTCGTTTAGGGGTTGGGGTTAGGGTAGCGGTTAGGGGTTAGGGTTTAGGGTTAGGAGTTAACCCCCAAAACCCATAACTTAGAGATTCGGAACATAGGGGTTAAACCCCCAGGTGATAGAAGACTGTATTGTGTTAAATCATATATCACCACACTGCGGACCCTCGGTTTAAAACTGTAATTCCTCCATGGACCCCCTGGGGTGTCCCCACGGACCCCTAGGGGGCTCTAGAGCAAGATGATACACATTGCTGCACATTCTGCTGTAAGCGGTGATAGTGAATTCCGGAAACAGCTTGCCTCTGGTAGACTCGGTCAACAGTGCTGTGTTACCCGTGGCGCTTCGGCACCACTTCCTGGGATTTGCGGTAGAGGGCGCTATGCGCGTAAGGCACTGGGCGCCAGTCCCAGGCGGGAAGCTACGAGAAAGAACTAATGCTAACCACTAGCACCTGTAGCTTCCCTATTTAGGCAGCAGGCTTCATTCCAATGGTTAATAACTCTGCCTCTTAACCATGTGGTTATGGTTTCTTGCCGAAAGGCGAGTGTTAATGCTAAGATATGATCTTTTCACACCCGCTTCTTCGTGCGTTTGCTTTCTCTAGCAGCTACCGTAATGTGCGACTCAAAAATCCCGTAGTCTCTTCTTCAATTCCTTTATTGAAGAAGGGCCGTCGTCGTGTTTATAATCATTGACAGCACCTTACAGACATAGCGCCCTGTACCGCAAATCCCAGTGGCTCCGAAGGGCCACGGGTAACATGCCGTTTCCGAAGCCAACATCCCATCAACGCCTTTCACCACATACCTTTCAGCCCATCTGTATCAACCAGGCAAGACGCGCTCCACCAGTGAATACGAGCCACCGGCTACAGGTGTGAGTGGAGGGGTGGAAGGGGGTCAATTATCATCTGAATAATCAAGCTATCCGCCGGCGTGCCGCGCGCGACACGTTTTTATCTCTATGCATTTCAATGAAGCTGGCGACGCTAACACAAAAAGGTTATCACGGGGGAAACATATTTGCCAAGCTGTGCGTTAAATAGGCGAGAGAGATCGGGTATAGTAATTCAATTTAACCACTCAACCCTGACCCATAAATATTTCAACAAAACCCAATGAGCCCTCCTCCCGCCTGCGCTCTCCTCCGCCCACTTTTGATCCGTTTCCATTTCTCCGGCAGGAAGGCGATGATGGGGTGGATGAGAGGATGGGAGGTGAGGCGGAGGGATGGGAGAAGCGGGGACCACTAAACAGAGGGGGAAAGTCAAGTGTACCGTCGCTTATCTATTAAGTGGTTTGTTTAATGCATCTACCATTTCTGTCTCCCGAGGGCACATTGAGGGCGGGATAAGGTTAGGAGAAAAACGAAAAGACTACACTCATTCACACATACCCACACGGGCATACATGCGTGCAAGCCAGAGATTTCATGGAGGGTAATAATAACAATAGTAATAATAATAACTTGATTTGTACAACTTAGCTGAGGCGGGGCGCAGCCCGTGGTCGCGTTGGTTTGTCCCCTCGATAACTGAAAAAGTTGTGCACGGATCTGGATGAAATTTTGTTGGAAATGATAAAAAATAAGTGATTATTTTGTTGCATTTCTGTAACCTGTAAGTAACATAATCATACTTAATCACCAACCTACTGATAGATCGCTGTGCGGTCACGTGACTAGACTTCCAGGTCCAGGGGCCGCTGGGAAATGTAGTTGGCATGTTCGCCGGTGGCATCAATAGCAATCGCGCTACTCTACGAACACTTGCATTAATACTGCCACACATACTGCTAGCACTAACAGTACTATGTTTTTGTACCACTATGCCGCAGGTTTGCAATCTGAGTGCTCTTGTTATATATTTCGTTTTCCTGTTTTATCTCAGTACTGGAAAGACTAATCTTGGGCCATCTACAACCCTGGCTCAAGCCCAACATGGACCCACGTCAGTCCTGTCATGTATGCAATATGCCAAATTATTATATATGCTATCATATACCTGCTCAACTGTGTCTACACTCACCTATACAAGCCTGCAACAGCGGTGAGGATTATGTTTTTGACCGGGGGGTCACCCACAGTTTCGACACCTCTGCGTTCCGATAAATAAAAACAATTTGATTATCTTGTTAGGGCTAGGTTAGGGGTTAAGGGTTACGGTTAGGGTTAGGGCTAGGGTAAGGGCTATGGTTAGGGTTGGGGTTTTGGAGGGACCTTATCAAAATGAAACTGAAAATGCAAGTTTGAACACAAGTTTGCTTGAGTATTTGCTCTTTTGACATCCAGCGGACACATTTAGAAAGGCAGTTTCGTAAATCATGTTGTGGGCTGGATTAAACCTGTCTGGGCTATATGTTTGACATCCCTGCTCTCGCCGTTCATACCGTACATGTATCCCCCCACCCCCCAACCAACCAGATGGTTGTGTTCAAGCTGTTGTCCCAGGACAACAATAGCTAAGGTTGTCATAGCAGCAACATGATGGAAGACAGCCACTCAGGAGACCAGTCATAGACAGCTTTCCCTTGGCCCAAGGCCAGGGGAGGCTGACCAGACCACTGTAGTATTTGAATAAGCAGCCGTCAGATGTCTCACACCCCCAGGTAGTCCCACTGGCCAACTCCTCGTCTGAGAATCACAATCATGTTCATTGCCACTGCCACAAATTCACAGACTACGATTTTGTAACTGGTGCATGGGTCATAGAAGAAACAAAGAGGAGGGGGGGGGTGGTCTCCGAACCTCACTTCCGGTGTCATTTACTTGCCGTGTATTTGGCTATTTTTTCTAACATGTCTATTCGGTGGGAGCACACACCTACAGGGTTATTTACAAATTATGGTGGTAACTTGCGGTGTGCTATTCCACACCCAAATTCTCTCATGCGCATCTGTGACCCACAAATGCATGATTTAATAATCAGTGCAACTCGTTTCATTTTCTCATTCCTTTTGGAATAACTAGAAGAAGCGGCCAGCCCATTGGTCCAGAAGAACATGTGGCCACTCTGTGAGTAACTTTAAGTTGGATTTTGACTGTATTTCATCAATATTTATGGAGTGGAGTGCAGTGATGTGTAACTGATCACAGATCGACACCTAGTGGTCGGATTTTGAACTGGCGTGCGTTTTGTGTGTTTTCTGTGCTCGGTCCTCGGTCATAGGCAACAACGAGGCACCGGAAGTGACCTTAAGAACGGTGGGACAAAATGAATCCCACCAGTGTTTCGCACATAAACCCGTCTACACAGTGGTTGGTAAGAGCAGTCAATCCACAGCATTCTAGCTACGGGGGCAATTATTGTGCAGGGCAGACTATGTACAGGGAAGTCTCTTTACAGGAACACTCAGAGTACAGGGCAGTCTATGTACATGGGGGTCTATGCCAGGGCTGGCTGCAGAAACTAAATATGTAGGAGGCATTGCATTTATCACAGGGGGCGAGGCGTGCATAGTTTGGTGCGCTTCTGGGTAGCTTGTACTTTATTACCACTAATGGTAATGAAGTACCCTTACGGTAATTGTATTCTGCAGAAGAGCTTGCGTGAATAGCGTCACATCCCGCAACACTAATTGTGAAGTTATTTCCCTCCCTTAGACCGAGGTGATGATGCAAGATGGCCGATTTGAATGTGCCGTGCTCGGCTAAAAAACTTTCAATGGCAGTTTGGTGAAGAGTGGGCAAAAACCCAGGCTCCGGGGCAAGTCATGTGGGCTGTTTAGCTGCTGGGATTGCGCCTATTACAAGCGGTGATGCCGTGTTGTTCCGACACCCCACAATTCCGACGTTGAGTTTGGCGTATTGTTTGCTGTGATGTAAAGTTTGAATCACAAAAACGATTTGATTATTTTTTTTAGGGTTAGGTTAGGGGCTAGGTTTAGGGGTTAGGGCTATGGTTGGGGTTAGGGTTTTGGAGAGTTAGGGTTAGGGCTATGGTTAGGGTTTTGGAGGGACCCTAACAAAGTAGGCAGAATGTTTTTTTGGATTCGCGAGAGAGGGGTGTCAGAACAACAAGGTGTCGCCATTACAAACAGAGTGACGAACTTGTGCTGTGGATTGAACTCTCTGAGCTATGGATGTTTTTTAAACAGGCTTTACAAATTGAATATTTAAAAAATCCTAACGATAGTGCACTGTGCCAAGTTATAATCATTGTTTTCAGGACATGTTCGGCGAAACGAAAATAATTATGACTGTACAATTTGGCCAGTAATTTGCACGACCTAGTCGCATCAATTTTTGTACTTGAGAAGCTAAGTGTATTTTTATCTTGGAAATTCTTGGGTCAAAATAACTGAACACGAAAAACAGATTTTACAGCTCAGACATCTCTTTACAAACTAATTTAAAAAAATATAATCTTTAGAAAAATGTTTATTTAGTAAATAAGAGAGAAATACAATTATAAAGAGAAATACAAGTATTAAAAAAAACAATAGAATAATAAGAATAATTTATATTTAACTTCCTTTATTTTTTTCATTATCCCCACATAAATGTATGATGAACTAGTTTGAGTTCCCCATGAAGTTTAAAACATTTGCCACTAGGGATGGTTTTATAAAATTCACCAAGATCTGCCAACGTCTATTGTTTTGAAAGTTTTCACCCTCATTTCATTCACTTTCACAAGAAGACAATGTGAAGACGCTGAGTGACGGTTCAGGTTGTTCTGGGTTTGTGTTTTTCTTTCTATTTGGCTGCTCTTCGTACTTCTTTCTCCTTTCGCCTCTTATGTCGAGAATTTTGTCATTGCTAGTGCAGTAGCTCAGTCTGTTAAGAGATTGCTAGTTTACGGGTAGTCTAATCGTGAATAAGGCTAAGAATGGTCTGAAAAATGTAGAGTATTCTTTTCTGTGAAGCGCCTTGAGACAACTTCTATCACAATTTATTTATTTATTTATTTTCAATATCCATACATGGAATTTGAATATCTGACACTGCAGACATGGTGGAAATGAAAAAAAAGATACTGTAATCCCCTACAGTTGCGTCATCCAATTACAACATTTTAATATAATCATTTTTAATTCCTTAAATTATATTTAAAAAAGGGTTTGGTGCAACTTAGTAATCACTAGAAAGTAGTGCTTATATTCACATCAGCAATGTTTTCCATGATTCAAAATGCACTGTCTAACGGGGGGCATGCGCCGTTCCGAGATAACTCCATTCCGATAACGTTTGAATCCCGAAAACGTTCCGCTTATTTTGTTAGGCTTAGTTAGGGGTTAGGGTTGAATGAATGAATAAATGAAATGTATTTAGCGACAGACGGTACAGAGCCATTAGTCATTCCGGCATGTCACGTGACACAAGAGATGACATTCATTGCAACATGGTTCATGAGGCGTTTAGACGCGGTTATACACAGGATTATCGAGCTCCTAGATTTCACCCGGATGTCCGCAAGCACCCCTTGGTGGGGGCTCGTTGAGCTAAGGCTTGGGTTTTAGAGGGACCAGGGCTCCGAACCGGTTCAAGGAACAAAAACCGAAAACGAGCGGAATTTTACAGAATTTTACGAGGAGCGGAAATGGAAACAGAAAAAGATTTCTTCAAATGTTCCGGAACAGTAACAGAACGTTATGAAATCCTCAAAACTGGTTAAAGACATTTTTTTCCATTCTCTATATATTGTAGCATATCCTATGTCTGGGAGGCTATTTC